>SMGU01002711.1:0-11278 GCA_004348175.1 Puccinia novopanici | reverse complement strand
TTCAAATGTTTTTATTGTTTCAAAATGGATCTCAATTGGGAAGCCATTTTTAAAATTGCATTCATCAATCAAGAAAGAATTCTTAAAACTATGAATGGTCACAAATTTATTCCATCAATCTGGGAATTAGCTCCCTAAATTCTGTTGCTCCTTTTCTCTTTGGTCAGCCCATGAGTGGAAATTTCTGGATGAAAAACTTAGTAGAAATGCTTTTAGATTCACTTAGAAATTTCAACATAATTTATAAATATCTTTCAGATATCCATCCTCCCTCCCTGGTTTCTTCACAGACCTTCATAATTTTCATTAAAAAATTATGGTATATAATCTTCCTGCGATGAAGGGATTGTGGGTAATTAAAGAGTTTTGCAAGGGAGCCCTGTTAGGAAAAGATTCCATTTCTGTTGTTAGGAAAATATTCCATTTCCGTCTTCCCAATTCTGAATAACCTGACCCACACAGGCACCCTATGGTTCCACAAGATTAAAGTCAACCAATCCAAAAGCAAGGATGAAACAATTATGATTAATTTTCAAAACCTCTTTGAAGGCATGAAGGTGGAGGATGTGGAAAAATTTCTGCTAGGATTTTGAGTTTATGTGGAATACCCCTTCCTTTGGGAATTTAAATGAATGGCCATCTTGGAAATTCTTGTCAAGTACAATCTGGACCCACACTTTCAGTGTTTCCAGTCAACAGCTCTTGAACACAAATAATTGCTAAAATTGACCCAGAATGCTGATGGGATTGAGTAAAAACTTGCCAAGAGGTGTGGATGGTCATTAGAAATTTCAATGTGATTGTTCATGCAAGGCCAATAAAATGCCTCAAGCACCTGGAAAGAAGTGCTTTAGGGAAATATTCCAAACCCTGGGGGTATGAATAAAAACTATTGCCTTGAAATTTTCTTCAGTTGACCCATGATTCATGGTAAGCTGCCTTTTTTTTCAAAAAAAAAAAAAAATGCTCAAGCTTCTCCTTTGCAAATTTTGGATCTGAATCTTATAGCAGCGGTGGGCCGCTACGCTACATGGGCAAAATAGCATAGTGTAGCAGTGTTTTTTTTTTTTTTCCGCCAACGCTGTAGCATTAGCGGCGCTACAGGGCTGCTACGCTACAGCGCTTGTAGCGCCTATTTTCTGCTACAAAGCGCTGTAGCGCAGCGTAGCAAGACCTTTTGTTGGCCTCGCTCCATTAGCGTTAGCGCAAAACCGCTAACAGCAACGGCAAAAGCCGTTAGCTGTTAGCGGTTTTACGCTACGGTAACGCTACCGTTAGCGTAGCGGCCCGCTGTTGCTTATAGCCATACACTTCTCTGTGGCTACTCAGGAACAAAGCATAAAATTTACTTCAGATGAATTCCCTGATGGTCAGAAAAGTTTTCCTCCTTGGGACATTCCTTTATGGTGCACCTGGGCTGGTGATTGGAAATTTCAATGATGAACTTGGTCTATGAATAATTGTATTTCCATATTTTATTATGAAAAATGTGTGATCTCTATTGATATTGATATCTGCTAGAGGCAGACTTGCTATACCCAAAGACACTAGGATGGTTTGAGGTGATTAAATAAAATTCATTGGCAGTGCCAAAAACAACAAAGTTCAAGCAAGCCATCATTAAAGAAATTTCCATGATGGGAAATGATGAAAACCTTGCATGCCAAATAAAAAAAGGGATTGCAATTATTCAAGCTGGGAAACCTTGTCAGACACAGGAATAATATCAGCATACCTGATATTATCCAAGTAGCTACAATCCTTAAATTATTATTCATTACACTTGATTATTATCTCTAATTTATAATATTTTAACTTTTATTATATTAGAAATAATACATTAATATCATTTCTACTATAATATATATTATAGAACCACATCAATGATTTGTATATGTCTTTTATTGTATATTTGTATTTTTTATTCATTAATATTTACTCATAAGGTATAGGACAATGATTTTAATTCCTTGTGATACACCATCTTTTATTATATTAATTATTATAATATTATTACTTGTAATATATCATAATAATAGTAACACTTGAAGCATAGTACAAGCCTTCTGAATTATGTGTAAAGAGTTTCAAATGGTATAAAAATAATTAATGTTGAAATTGTACAATTAATACATAGTGTTAAAAGCTACAAGAGGTGCTAACATTATTTATTATCAACTTATGCATAGCCTCAATAATTAATTTAACATCTATATAAACAATCATAAGGTCTCATAGCCTCTGGGATTGCTCAAATTATTTTCTGTTAAATTACAATTGCCTCAAATAATTATGGTAGCACTTTTACACATAATTCAAGGAGTTAAAAGCTCCAGGATGCGCCCAAAATATGTGTTATGAATTTACAAATGCCTCCAATAATTATGGTAGCACTCATACAAATTACTCATGGATTTAGCTCCAGGAATAGCTCAGAACTTGTGGAAGCACTCACTGGTGCTCAATAAAGTTACTGCTACTGAACCACATGCTCTCATGGACTTAAAAGATCCAGTTTTATACTTGAAGGACATAAAAGTTCCAGGTTTATACTTGAAAGGACTTAAAAGTTCCAGTTTTATAATTCAAAGGACTTTACAGTTCCATGTTTATACTTCAAGGATTTAACAACTCCAGGTTTATACTTCAAGGACTTAACAGCCCCAGAGTCATATGGTACAGCACATGATCTATTTTAAGCTTCATGATGCTCATGAGAGCTATGGGAAAGCTCCCTCCTCCTCAGTGGTCCATCATATCATCCTCTGAGCGCTTCCAAGTCCTCTTTGAGAATATATAAACCACTTCTTCCTCTAGTATTTCCCCCCAGTCATCCTAGTCCCACAGAAAGTGCATCCAGCCCCTAGATCATTGTTTTCAACATTCCCCTGGGACTTTCCACCAATATTCTTGATAGCTTTATTTAGTGTTCTTGCCACTGGGATACCTTCCATCATCATCCACACTTTCAATTGTCTTTCCTGAATCCTTTTGTAGTTAATTCAAAAAGTCCTGAGTGATCTCGAACTACTTCCCCAATTTTTTATCATATTACCCTTTTCTTGTTAAAGGCTCACCCAAAGAGTAAGTGTTATTACTTACTTCCTCAAGACCATTCCCTGTCTGAGTTCAGCAGGAAGCACTGCAAGAAAAACTCAATCAACTGCAGGCAGTTGATTGAGTTTTTCTTTCAGTGAAGAATCCAATAGAATATTTATTATGAATTTCCCTCCCTTTTTATAAAGGTTGAGAAGAAAGCTTTACAGTGAACACTGAAGCCTCTTATTATCCCTTTCCCTCATAGACTTACCAATCCAAACCAACCCTTGCACACACTCATTGCACAAGCAAGTGCTTTTACACACCTGGTTAGTAGCATAGAGGCATGACAAACCTCATCATCATGGTCAGCAATTGAGGAACTGTGCCCATAAGGGCTATGGTTGCTTTGCTTGAGATAAATTATAAGATGATTGACTTGGTCTTTGATCCACCTTAAATTGGTGGAACAATCTTAATGCAGTGGGGCACACATCCACCCAACCCCTCCCTCACTTATTCAGTAGGTCACACAAATTTACACCCATAAATTAGTGTGACACATCTGCCAGCAATAATATAGACTGGCAAGGTTTTTTTCTTCTTTTTTTCATAGGACCAGGTGAAGTGTGGTGTAAAATGCCTTAATTAATGCGTACAAAAATGTACACCATGGCCACTTGCAATCATAATGAATCCAAATCCAGCCCCAATTTTCCAGAAAATGCTCAATCACTCAGGAAATTCTGGGCATGTTAATTAGCACTCCAAATATCCCTTCAACTGGTCGATTTGCCAGGAAAGTGGCTGAAAGTCAGATAAAAGTTGATTTTAAGAGCCTGTGAGTGAGTTGAAAGACAAAAGTGATGGAAAAATTTCTTCAAATGGACTCAATCCCTAATCATGATGGGTCTCCCCTGGGGATTCAGGATCTATAACCTCTAGGCTACAATTCCAACAAAAAGTGAGGAACTTTGGGGTATTTCCTAATCTGTCCTGGAGGGGATTTTGTGCTCAATTTTGGGAAGCACAGATTGGATTAGAATTGATTTATTTGTGGCCTGGGCTGGCCTCATCTGTTAGATTATGTGATTTTGGTGTATGGCTGATTTCAAACCACTCTTCAAGATCAATTTCTTATACATCAGAAGTCCTGAATCTCACGCCTGGGGTGGAGAGTCAATCTTTTCACCAAATGGTTAAAAAGGATCAATTCTGGAAGCTGTGAAGTGGAAAAAAATAACTTTCTAGGTGAAACCAGGTTTTTATGCTTCAAAATACTTGGAAGTGTGGCTGTCGTTTATTCCCATACATTTAGGTGGATGGTGATTGAAATATACCATAATATTACATTGACAGTTGAACTGAAGGTGGTGGGTTTATAACCTATCACATGGTGGATGTGGATGTGACAGAGATGATCTTAATGATAACATACCATTCACTCTGTTTTTTACCCTTTTCAAGATTGATCTCAGCCTCAAAGTTTCAAGAATTTTGAGATATGATGGTACACAAAAGGTTTAAACATGCAGGGTTCAATTCCTGGACCAGCCAATCCTGGGAATCACTTAATTCCAAGCTCTAGGTTGCAAATTGAATCAATTTGAACGTGATTTATTTTTCCTCAAAATTGAAAGTCTTGATTCAATATAAATTTTATCATGCTTCTAAATCCTTTTAGAGAAGCAGGGCTACTTCAATTATTCACCTGCCAACCCTTTGAGCCTACATCATTTTATCAACAAGTAGAAATACAGGATCTTATATTGGAGCAGGAATTTTTTGCCACCAAATCCATGCAGTTCTTTGGGATTTAAAACCTCTTTAATGGGGGGTAATGTAACACACTGGATTTGAATTGAAGATTATCTTCAATATTAAAGGCTATCACTGTGGGAAAAACATGCTCAACTGCCTGTAGTTGACATGCTGAAGGTCCAAGGAAGCTTGTGGTGTTACTCAAACCTTTCTCCAATTTTGATTCAAGCAAGCTTGTGGTGTTACTCAAACCTTTCTCCAATTTTGATTCAAGCAAGCTTGGATGCACAGTCACTGTGCACACTGCACAGTGACTGTGCCAAAAAAATCTACATATGCAAACATGTGGATTTTGGATGGCAGCTTGGCTGGAGCATGCTGAATGTCAACTGCAGGCAGTTGATCAAGTTTTTTTTGCAGTGTATTAATCTTGTTTTTGTAGCCTTTTCAGAATTGAGCTCAGCTTTAATGGTGTGAGGATTTCAAATATTGAAAGTAAAACCACCTCAATTGCATGTTGAGACTACACCAATCTTTGTGATAAATATCAATTCTAATAACCTAAAACAATTTGTAGCCCCAAAGATTATTATTGATTCATGAGGAAAAAATTCATCAGCCAGATCAAATAAAATAGTTTTTATTTCATTCAATTCCTGTTTATAATTATCACAGAAATTTTTTTGGCCTTCTTGATGTTTGCTGAGAGTGGGGATTGAACCAAATACATTGGTATTTGCCAAGTGTGAGTGAGGATGAAGAATGTATAAATGGAGGATGATGAACCTGTTGAGAAATGTGGATTAAAATGATGTGGACCAGGAGGAATCCCAACTGGGAAAATAGGTTACATAAACTCTTCACCCAGGAGGGATTCCTCCTTGTTGAAGAGGCTGGTCATGAGTCTAAAGAAATGATGATGATGGAGGTTTATTATGCAAACTAGAGCCGGCACACTGGAATGAAGAGTCAGAAACAAGAACTGAGAAGAATGAAAATAAGAAGATTGAAACCAACAGTTGCCGTGGAGGGAAATGGCTGAGAGAATGATAAGACGCTGAAGAAGAGGATTTTGAGGATAAAGAAGGACAAGGACTATGGAAGGGAAGACATTAGTTGGTTGGCTCTAGGTTGTGATGTGTCGAAGGTCTCACCAGTCAGAACAAGGATTGTGTGAAGAATAGTCGAGTGTGAGTGATTGAGGTAGTGGTGAACTTGGTGGATGAAGAAGGTTTGAGATTGAGTTGGGATTGAGTTGAAGGTTGGGGAAGAGAGTTTGAATGGATGAAGGAAGAAAGAGACAAGGGAAATAGAAGAAGCGGGAAAGGAAAAGAGAAACAGGTGACAGACAAAGGAACACAGGAGTATCACACAATCTAAGAAAGAAATCAAGGAAAGAGTGGAGTAATTCCAACAGAGTCAGTGGCTGTGTTAGCATACACAAATGCTACAATAAAATTTAGTGGAGTGTTTGTATACACTAACACCGCTATGCTAACACCATCCTGAAGATCAGGTAGTGCTAGTGGTGGTTTTCTGATGCTGCTAATGCTAAAAGGGTGTTTGTTCTTTTTTTTTTTGTAGTATTGGCAGGCAGGAAAGGCCTGCTATGCTAACAATAGCCATAGTGTATCTTAAAAAATTTGACATTAGACTAAACTACAACTACTGTTAGCATAGCTGACCCACCGCTGCTTAGGGACAAAAAAACTCTGCACAAAAACTCCACATGTGTTAGACTGGCTGTAAAAGAAGACTATAACCATCTTAATCTTTCTCAAAAACACTCACACACGCATTTTCACTTAGATTGTTGACTACCAGAAGTGTCTTGTGATCTCATGCTGTGCACAGATGTTTGTGACAACTTAAATATGCACTTTCAAGCAGGCTTGGCGGGTTGCCAAGATTGGACCCTTAAAGGATTATGGGAGTCTGGTAGGTGTAAGCTGGGGTTCCTTGCAAGAGGCGTCTCTCTGGTGGCAACAATCTGTCAAAATGAGATTAGGACAAAATATGTAGACTTCATGACCTATAAGCTGTTTCTCTTTTTTTTTTCTGAGGGAAGAGGTATCTCCTGGCTGGCACTTTGACATCAAGGCATCTTGGGAAACTGCTTTTCTGGTTGATGATTGTGTCAGCTGGCATTGGCCAATTAACCATTGTGGTTCTGCCTGTCTTGGCTAGTTCATGTGGGCTGAGACATCCCATGACCAAGCTGTTCATCTTGGGCCAGTTCCAGCTGAGTGATTCACATAAGCCTAGAACATTCATATTTGATTGAATCATTTCATCTCCAGGAATACATGATGGGTTGATGTGCACAATCAGCAGATCAACCCATGTCAAAGTCAGAGCCTGGAGTGTTGCTAATCTGGTAGCAACAGCAATCTACTGAGAGAGCTGGAAGTGGTCTTGAAGGACATGAGTAGGCAGCTCATTAGTCTATGATGACAGCTTTTAGCTAGGCAATGTAACAATCACGGATCCTGTTTTCTATTTTTTTTTATTGAATGGGGTACTCACCAGGACCCCTGCAAATGCCTTGGAGCTGAGGGTCCTTCCAGAATCCAGACACAGTTTTTTTTTTTTTTTTTCAGGGAACACACACAAACAGTGTCTTACTTCCAGCCTTGATGCACATGTTTGCTTCAACATCTTGGTTCATGTCTGTTAAACAAACAGCAGCTTCCATTGCATTTCTGCTTTTGAGAAACACTTTATCAAAGATTCAATAACAACTGTCTCTTGGGGTGGCTATCTGAGGGATCAGGATTCCATTGTTTCTCTGTGTTCCTGCGCTTGGAGCGGCTTATAAGAGTGTTTCTGTTGGAAGATTCTCCAGCAGGCTTGTGCTGTCTGAGTGGTTTCTGCGCACCAAAAAAATAAAATAAAAACTTCCCGCGAACACTGCGAATGCCCGGAGCGCAACACACAACTACAACGAACCACAAGATCAGAAGCACCATGCCATCAGGCCCGCCGTGTCGCACCAATGACACCACACGAAATACGGGGAAACACTCTGCGCCAGAAGAGGAAGAAGAGGATTTCATGTCGGACAAGTTCCTGAAACAGATGACGGAAACAACAACCAGCGACACGAGCAGGACATACTCGGAAAGACGGAAGCGCAAGAAGCTGGAGGTTTCGACGAGTCAGCAGAAGAAGTCTCGGGCGCAGCGAGAGATGGAGGCGCGGGAGGAGGGACTCAGTCGCAGCCTGATGGAGCCAAGTGAGGCAGAAACGGCACAGGACGGGACGGTTGGAGAAGAAGCGACGCACAGCAAGGCGTATCGGATGATGCTGAAGATGGGATTCCAGCCGGGCGGTGCGCTTGGCGCCAGGTCGAGCGGCGGGGGGCGGGGTCGAACGAGCCGATCGCGATTGTGCACAAGGCGGACCGGGCGGGCATCGGCGTCGCCGCCACCCAGCCCGTCTCGGCTGCGAAGCTCCCCCGTCTGCTGCGTGGATCCGCCGCCGCCCTCACCCAGGACGAGGCCGCACAACGCGACGCCTTCTTGTCCGCCTCCCGCGCCCGCTTCGACGGCCGCAAAGTCGACGCCCTTCTCGGCCGCGCCGCCAGAACCGCCCAAGATCTCGACCGTCGTCGTGGCCTCGACTCTAACTTCTTTTGGTCCTCCATTCCTGCCCCCGATCCCCTCCCGAGTCTCTCGACCCTGGAAACTTTGCTCGCTGAGGAGCCCCATCCCCTTCCCCTTGACCTCCCTGATCCCCTGGGCGATGATGAAGACCATCAAAACTGGCTGGCCTTGGATCCTTCAACCAGACTATCTTGCATCCTTGCATATTTACGCGAACAGTACTTGTAAGCTCTTCCATTTAACTCGTTCCTCAGACTGTTACCCTCGTTGTTTTCCCTTGGTTAAAAGCTTGAATCCAACATTGCGATGATCGGATGCAGTTACTGTATTTGGTGTGGCTGTCAGTACCAGTCATCAGAAGAACTGGCCAACGAATGTCCAGGGGAAGAAGAAGACGACCATTAACACTTCTTCTATACATCCCCCAATTTCTTATTGTTGTCCACAACACATGTGGTTGTACAAAAGTAAAAAAAACAGTTCTGTTCATGGAGATAGTTTCGTGGTTCAAAGGAGTGGTGGAGTCTCACTCTAGTCTCAAGGAGACCGCCGAAATGTCGCTTCAAAAGCTCTGCTAGAATGCAGATTTTTGAGACGAGAGATCGATCTATTTATGCACGAGCAAGAAAAAAAAAAAGGGAGTGTGAGAGCTTATCTGTAATGATTGCATGCACTTTGACCAAATCTGATGTGGATGACAACTCTAATAGTGGTGATTTTGGTGGCTATTAGTGATGAAGACGCGCGCAATGTACCAAGCCGGACAGTTTATATGCAAGAACAATATTTGTTTCGGGACACAGTGATCAGTACAACAATGATTCTGATCATTCTGAGAGCAGAGTACAATCAGGAGAAAACGGGTGGAGGGTATGGTGTCGGGTTGATCTGGTTAAAGCTTCGAGGAGGGATGGTGCTCGCAGGACGAGACCAACGAAGATAGACGATCGATGGCACTGATGATCCAGTGAGCGCCGTCGTCGGAGGTCAACCAATCGGTACCGGATCCGAGGGAGGGTTCGGGGCGAGAGGGGAGTTCCTCAGCGGCTTTTCTGAGGCCATAGACATGGGAGAGTAACTGGGGGCCGAGATGTTGTGCGGCTCTGAGGGTGCCGATGGCGATGAGACTGGTGCCGATTCGGCCGACGGGCCCAGGGTTGGTGGGGGGGTCGGAGAGCAGCGGGCCGTAGTGGGAGTGCAGGATGTGGACGGGCAGGTCCGGATGGGCGGCGGCCAGCTTCGCCCGCAGCTTCTCGTCCAATGGCCGGTAGATCGACTTCCACGTCCACGACGCCCTCGCCAACACCTTCGGGACCGTGTTCCCCCGCCTCCGCCGGCACGCGTCGCGCCTGCTCTTCGTCCAGTCGTGCCACTATCTCCCCACGCTTCCCTCCATCACCTCCCGGAACGCATTCAAGGCATTGATCGCCTTCGCAATCCCGATGAACGAGATAGACTTCAACGCCGTCTCCCGCACCAGCCGGGCTTGGTACACCGGCTCCCTTTCCCGCCTGGTCGCCACGAGCGATTTCCAGAACGGTTCAAATGCGCTGGGCCGGTTGAGAGAGACCAGGGCTGCAGTCTACACGTGGATCTGGAGTCAGAGAGAGAGAGAGAGCCATGGAAGGAGGAGTCGAGCGTACGAAACCACTCAACTGAGAAGATGGTCCAGCTATCCGAGGAGAGTCTCTTCTCCACCGCGGTGCGATCCAGGTCTGCGAGCAGTGCTTTCAGTCCATGGTGGAATGCGGCCGACGTGTTGAGATTGGGTGGATGGGCATTGATGCTGAGGAGCTGCTTCAGTCCTGCTGAGATCTTGGTGCTCATCGTGTGTGTACGGCGGTGTTGGGTGGAATTAAAATTGTGGGGTTGTGTGTCTTCCACCTCGGGTAGTTCCTCATCCGATTCCCACCATCTCCACCTCCAAACCATCAACCAACTCTCCTGTCATCAGGCTGGGGATTCCCCGGAACACAACAAACCGAACAGACATGGTTACTTGAATGGGGCAGGCCAAAAAAGAGCCCAGCACGGTAACTGGGAGCAGTCAAAATATTCTCACTCAACTCATCCAACTCTCAAACTCAAAATAGCAGAGCTTCATCCAAGA
The DNA here is from genome assembly GCA_004348175.1 of Puccinia novopanici. NCBI lineage: Eukaryota > Fungi > Basidiomycota > Pucciniomycetes > Pucciniales > Pucciniaceae > Puccinia > Puccinia novopanici. The sequence continues at coordinate 763 of SMGU01002711.1, read as the reverse complement.
ACTTTTCATGGCAAAACCGGAGACCCCAAACCTTGGATTTTTCTTGCAACACCAGGAAGGTCGTCTCATGCGCATGATGGGTGTGTGGAAGGATGGGCTATGGGGACTCGAATGGTGTGAGTGGGTAGTAGTGACATTAGAATTATGATATTTTCTTTCCTATTTAGGCCCCAATTATAAACAGGTTTTTCAAAAGGTTTTGAATAGTTTTTCAAAAGTGTTTGAAAACAAGTTGGAGTTACATATTTTTTTAAGAAGAAATGAAATATAAAAGCCACTAATCAAAAGCAATTCATGAGTTGGGTGTAATTATAAACACTTGTTGGCCAAAGCACCAACTTGACCAAGTACTTTGCAGGTTTTGGACTGTTCTTGAGAGCTGGTTGCCATTTGAGGTACACTTACTCAACCAGCAAACCACAGAGCAAGACCCATTAATCAAATGCTGGAGCTTGCTGGTGGCTACTCCATCCAGCAGGCTAAGGCATAGTGCTTGGGTTGTAGTAGGGAGCCTGTCAGTCAGGAGCAGGTGGTCTCCACTGCAACCTGTTTGGCAAAGTATATTTGTATTGCAACCGGGAGCCCGGGTTGTACCATCTAGAGAGGTCATTGGGATCTGGCAGCTGGTTCATGCTGGGTTCATCTTGGTTGGGTTTAGTCCAGGTTGGAATTGACTGTTGTGAATGCAGATCATGGCCTCTGGGGAGGGGGGCAACAGATCTGCTCAGATAACATTTCTACCACACAGACCCTGGAAATGGCA
>SMGU01002709.1:0-14672 GCA_004348175.1 Puccinia novopanici | reverse complement strand
TTATTTTTTTATCCTTGCTTGAAAAAATGAGACAATTGTGTCATTTGAGCTGGGACTTCATAACCAAGAACACCTTTTCAATAGGGTTCATGTCTAGTGAGCTATAAGGGGGAAATGAGACCAGAAGAACTCCCCATGCCTCAAAACGGGCCTCAGTATTACCTCCATGGTGAACCTGTGTGTTGTACATGATGTGTAAAATTTTTTGAGCAGGGAAGGAATTCATGTGGGGGAGCTGAAAAACAAAAGTGTTAGAGAAGAGATAAATGATGAACAATGAAATGGAAAAAAAAAAACAAGGTTTCCCAGTAATTCCTCAAGGAAATACTCCACATCCAGATGGCAGACCATACCTTCCTGTGCCATTAAAGTTGTGTTAGAAGTCCATCCAAGGAAATGGCAGGGAGCACTATGATGCAGGTGGCATCAAGTCACCAGGGAAGCCAAACTTTCCTCCATCCTTGCACCATCCACACTTGATTGCACAAGTGTGTCTTTATGGAAAACCCTGCCTTTTCTATTCTCATTTCCAATGGGAAGCACATTAGATAAATATTATAATACTTATTAATAACAAATCAATGTGACTAATTAAATCCTTCCAGTGATTACTATAGTGATTAATATTATAATATAGTACATATAAGGAAAGAAACATATATTTAATTATTACTGTAAGTTGTAGAGTATTAGAATTATTTCAATGTATTAATTCTAATATAATCATTGTAAATAAATAATAAAATATTTATTTTAATTAATTACTAATAATTGTAACCATTTGGATAATGTCAGGTATCATGATATTATCTCTGTGGTTGACAATAAATCCTATGTCATAAAGATTGAGATAACATGAACCCTACTTCATAAACGTTGAAACACATCAAGGCAAGTATAAATGTTTAATTTGGACAAAATTTCTTCATACACCAAGAACCCCGGTTATCCATTATGGGCTCACAATATTTTCAGAAAAACAGTCTAATATGAACCAATTTCCAAAGGACCCAATTACTTTAAATTGTGAATAATTTTGAAATTTTCTTCAAAGTTCTGAAGAGAAACTCTATTGGCCAGTTGAGAAGATTTCTTTGAACAAATATGTCTTTGAATTTGGAGAAATTGACCAGAAAATGAATCATGGAAAAATTGAGCCGCACGTGGACTAAGTTCTGTCAAATTCATCAGGAATTAATCAAATTGAGGTGATAATTGGACACCATTCAGCAACTTCCTCAGGTTCTCTTGTGCACTATGCACAGCAAAAGCAAAAGCCATAACTAAAACTTTGAAATTTTTCAGGTTGTTTAAATTTCCTGCTTCTGCTTGGGCAGCAATGACCTTCCATAACCTTTTTTTTCATCAATTTTTCCAGACATGTGGCAAGGAGGTGGACTTTTTAATAAATGAAACAATTTTCTTTAAATTTTTCTGCTGCCATGAAACATTTCCTCAAAAAATTTACATCTTCTCCACTTGTGTAACTGGTGTTGATTGCTAAAATGAGTGAGGTATCATTTTGAATTTCAAGACATTCATTGCATAAAACAAAAGCCTGGCCTTCATTTTCTGGAATGCTTTTTATGCATTTGGTGTTGTGGATGGAGCAAAAAAGTATCATTACAAGTTGCAACAAATCTCCCAAGTAGCCACTTGGACAAAGTAATCCTGTAATTTTTGTTGTTCAATTTTGGAAATCTCAAAGTTGTGTATTTTGCCAAAGAGCTCCAAGCAAGCTTTGTTTTGTGGTGGTCCCCCATGATAAATTTTTGGGGAGTTATATATATATATATATATAATTTTATACATAGAGTGTGGTTGTTCCCATGTTTCATCATTATTTCCAGCACAAACTAATTGCTGGATTTTGACCTTAGAAAAATGCTTCTTAGATGGTTCAGCCAATTTTCTGGAAAGGAATGTGGTGATAGGTATTGAGTTCTTCATCTCTGTTGTCTTCTTCACACAGTGAGCTGTTATAAAAAACTAATCAGCCTTCTGTTCAAAAAGATTATTTTACTTTACACACCTGTATTCCATTCCAGTGTTCCTCACTCTTCACAATGCCATGAAAGTATTATTGGATTATTTTTGCTGCAATGACACTGGAAAATCCAGTCTTTTCCATTTTACTTAAGCTTTTGCTTTGTGCAGGGCTTCCTTTGGTGCTGAGGTGACAGAGGTTCAGGATATTTTTGATTTTTTCTTTCATTTTCTGTTGTTTCAATGGCTGTGAAGTCAGTAGAATAACACTGATTTAACAATTCAAAAAGTTTTTTCTGGAGCCTGTTTGAGCTGTTGGATATTGTACAATGATCTGAATCTCCAACATGTATTTCACATACTATTTTTTATGTTATTACTCAGTTCATCATAGTATATGCTATTGATTTATCAATTAAATTTTATTCTTTTTACAAACCCTGTGGCATCTTCCCTCCTCTTTACCACTAACTTCCAACCTCTTCTGACAGCTACATGAATATAATGAAAGTTTTCATAGAAAAAGTAGAGGACCTAAAAAAGATTTGAATTACATAAGTATTTTTTTGGGAAAAAGCTGTCTTTGCTATGCATTTATTTTGATAATAAATAATTATATATCATTTCTTAAAAAAATTGTCTTGCTATGTGCCACATACGGTGGCTTAGTAGGGACTAACTGGGGTCCCATACCATATGCCATGCCTTGCCTGTAAAAAAGGAGTATCCCAGAAGATCCAACCTTTTTAATTCCTGGCTGCCAGAACCTATCCAACAGCCACCCAGCATCCATCCTACAGCCAGGCCAAGAGAGCTTGCAGTTTTGGTCACCAGTTTTTGTCAGAAACATGGCTTTAGGCCCCTCTGGAGCCAAACAACATACCTGTTCAGCCAGGTTGTACAGGCTACAGACTTAACCTCCAGCACCAAGACTGGGGGCACCAGGCCCTGCCAGGAGCAGGTGGCCACAGGTGGGGTGAGGCCGCTGAGTCCAATTTGTCCACAGGATTTGTTTGTTGTGGTTCTCAAGACCTGAAAATTCCAAACAAAAAAATAGCAAATTTGTGCTGAACATTTTCCTGTATTACAGGAAGTGTGGCTGAGTTTGGAGGTGGCTTAAGTCCCAGTTTTTTTTTGGCACAAACTACCACCTCCCAACCAAAAGATTTTTTGGCCTGAATTTAGCTTAACAACAAGCCCCTGGAGTTTGGAGTTGCCACACCACCAAACTTAACTAAGTCCAAGAGCGCAGTGCCCACCTCCGGTGGGACTTATGGAAAATTCAGAATATTTTACTGAGAGGGATGGTAGATTCTGAAGCACATTTTCATCATGTAATTCCCCAGAAACCTCCCATCAAATCAGCATGTACGTATATCCAAAAAAAAACTGGTTTGCAACTGACACACCCAAATATCACCTAAGCAGATTAAAGTGGGGTAAACCATGATAAACCCTTCAAGTGCATCTTTTAATTTATTTGTGGTTATTATTTTGTGACTTGATTTTTCTCATCTATGCCATTGGATACCTCCGCCACCCAGCCACAATATCCTTTCTGTCTTTCTTTTTTCATGGTGTTGTTTGGCCTCAGATCTCATACAATTCAGAAGTTAAAAAATCCGCACAAGAGTCTCCCAGACTCTTGTGATTTTTTTGGAAATGAGTATCATCTTTTCCCAGCATGGTCATTGCTTTTAACAGATTGCATCTTGTTGTGCTGACAGTACCGGCCTGCTGCATCTCAGTTCTCCTTTATTACACTTGACTTCAACATGAGAGAAACACTCATTCCATGCTGAATCAATGGGGAAAAAGGGTCAGAAATCTAAAAACCTGGTGTAAATTACTACAAAAGTAAAATCAGAAAATTATCAGTGAAAATACTCTGACTGAGAATGAAACTAGACATTTTTTCAATATCAGAGTTCTCATCAGTGTGGCTGATTCATCATTTTTTTAATTTTCAGCCGATAAATTTACGAATACAGGTTTCATTGAGCAAGGAGTATGAATTAAGAAGAATTTCAAGAATAGAATTTTAATCGAGTTTTTACTACAAGTAAAAGCAGAAAGATACAAAAATTTCGACTGCCTTTGAAACTAGGCACAAGGTGTTAATCATGAGTGGAAAGTGTATACTAGACAATGTTTTAGAGAGAGAACGAGAGCTAGGCATTAGATAAATTAATCGTGAGAAGCAGAAGCCAAGAGAGGCAAAATAGTATAAGAATGAACATTCGAGGGCATATTTTAGGATGATATTATGGGAGATAAGTCGTACAAAGCAGCCAAAGAATAAGATAGGAGGGAGTGAGAGAGACATGGAGGGGAAGCTTAAGTCAATGAGTGCAAAGTTTAAATCAAAAATTAGCGTGAAGATTCTTGAGAGAGAAAAAGAGATTACCGATTGAGTGCTTACAGCGATGAAGCATTCAAAAAGGCCTGCTATAATTCCTGGGAGCAGCATGTTTTAGTTTCTTAAGCTCTTGAGGAAGATTGTCGACGTCGAAGACAATGCCCCGACGGTCTCCAGCTTGCGGTGGTGACACGCGAGGGACAGGAGTCTGTTCAGCTGCCTTTAGGTCCTTGATGTTTTGAGGAAGATCATCCTTGTTAAAAATCATGCCTTTTGGGCGGGCTGAGCGAGATGAGCTCAAGGCTGAAGGGCGTGGCGGGGCAGGCTTCTTTGCCGGGTTGTTGTTGGGAGTGGAGGTCTGCGTCGGAGCCCCAATGGGGCAAACTGGGGAATACATCCTGGGGATGAACCCCAGGAGGAGGTGACGTCGAGGTGTACTCTGATCGGCTGCAGGTATCACCGAGAATGATGAGTACACGATCAAGAGGGATGAAAGATGATGGCAAGAAAGAGAACTTTTCATGTGCATTTACCTTGTGAGTTGGAGAGAGAGTAACTGAGGTGCGCAAGAAGGACGCTTTGTATTCTTTGGGCGCTATGAAGACCGGCTCCCTAAGTTTTATGATCAAGAAGGAGTGGTATAAGGTCAGAAAACAGGAACGTCTGGATCTTGAGAAGGGGATGGAGAATAATCGTCCATGTTGGGATTGGAGGGACGCTTACTTATGCGCTTAACTAGTGGGGGAGGGAAGTGGCGGTGAGGATAGGCTTAAGATTGAAGATAGGTTGAAGATTGAGGACTAGGCAGAGAAGTGGGTTGAGGAGAGGGTAGAGGAGAAGATGAGGATGAGGATGAAGAGATGGATGAAGAGATGTAAGGAGAGAAGGATCGAGAGAAGGGCAAAGACAAGGAGGAAGAGAAGGGCGAAGACAAGGATGAAGAGAAGGATGAGGGAGGGGGCAGCAGAGGGGAGCTGTCGTGTATTTAAGCACACGGTCTCAGCAGTCACCGCAGCTGAGATGGCAGAGCCCAAATTCCCTTTGTCCTCCAGAGGCCGTACGTGTCTAAGATGTTCAGCTATATGCTGAGCAAGCCACAGCTCGTCGCGTGAGCCAGAACAATGGCACACGCTGCCTCATTGGCCAGATGCAGAGAACCAACTTCCACTTATTGAATTGTATACCGAATTGAGTCCGTGTTTGTCGTGTCTTCTACTTAGTTTGCTGAGCATAGTATTCGATCAAAGGGAGTTACGCGACGCCGGCACCTCGACGCGTTGACGGGTGCTCCCGAATCACGGCCGCGGCAACATTAGCGGGGATAGCATGGCTTTTAAGAGCCTTGAATGGGGTCTGTTGTAGACACTTGACCCATTGTGTTTCTCAGATGGCTGGGCATTAGCAGTGACTCGTCAGTACCCCTTCAGTTAAATGATTTTTTGGCTGCCTCGCAACAGCTAACATGACAATATCATTAATTTCCAGGACTTTTTTTCGGGCATATGGGGCTTGAGCAGCCTCCCAGGTTCTACACTGCACCCGGCACTGGAGCTCGGATCGGTATATAGAAGCATAGGTACGTGTACCAGTTCCAGTGGGTTATTGCCTCACTTCTCGGCGAGTGATACGAGGTAACGCCACTAAGCGTGATTCTAGTTATCTCTCTGTTTGGACACTTCATACGATTGCATGAAAGTGCGGTTATCTCAAAACAATCCTGGTTACCCCATTTCATCGGAGCAAAGAAGCTGTATGATGAGTGATACTGGCCACACAAACCAGGTTGTGACAACTCAACTCAGCCTCAGTGGCAAGACCACGTTTGCCAGCAATTTCATGTTTGGCTGACGAACCGAAAAGATTGATTCAAGTTAAGAATACAAGCTGCCTTTAATCAAAGACTCACTTCCAATGACAAGTTCGGTCATAGACTTAAGCTTTTCCTTACTCGTTGGCAAGCGCTGAGGTCTGAAATGACCCCAATGGCTTGACAAGAGCGCTTGATTTCATTGTTAACTGGTCTCTTTCAGAGGATTTCTACTCACTCAGCTAGCCTCCATCACGATTTCATACTCAAATGCCATGTTCTTATGATTTAGTTGACCCGTAGTATTTGGGTCGAGATCTTAAAAGATTCTGTTATAAAACGAGAGATATGGCATCTCGTTTGAAAGGAAATTTGTGTAGAGGCGCGGGACTTGTGTCCACGATGTGCATTGGTTTGACGCTCATATGTGAGCTGGGCGATGTGACCCTCTACGCTAGTAAGATGGCGGGCCTAAGCTTGGGTGGCTAGATATGACTAGGGATGCTCAATCTCGAGACAGTTGAAGAGGCCTCCAGAGTCTAGAGAGTCGGAGACGTTCTGATGAACGATTCCTGACCTGGCTGTATTTTGTACGCCCTGGCCGGCCAGCACATGTTGTGCCCCTGTCATGGAAAAATGTTGCCGAATTATTTTGATACAGGCTCGCGTAACCCTAGCTTGTGCGCTGCTGGACACCAGGGGATAAATATCGCCATCCATCCTATCCCGCGTCCAAGTCCAGCACCCATACTCTCTACCTCCACCCCGTTAACTAGAGGCATACTACCCAGAGTGTCAGCCCCTTGGCCAACTTCCACCATCTTGGATGGAGTCACAGAAGAACCACCACCATCCCAGGCAACCTACTTCGACTGTGATGGAGACAGGGGATTGCCTGATGAGAGCAGCAAAAACCTTAGGAAAAATCCACTCCATGGCCAACGCAGGGGCAGAGGCAGAATGAATCAATTGAATTATCTTCAGGTCCCTCAATAACTTCTGTTTTCAGTCATTCAATCTATCCTATCATAGACAACTCTCCAACCCATCCCAACAGAATACTTCCTTAATCACATTAATCACGATCTAGGAATAATGCGCATTTTTTAATAGAAGAAAAACTTCAACACTTGTTTTCTAATTTCTTTTCTGACCTATCCAGTGCTATGAATGATACACAATGAAGTATCTGATTATATTTGCCAACAGTTCTACCTGAGAGTGAATGATTACATTGTTGAGTTCATTAAGTCTGAGGTAATCCCAACAGTAGTTTCACAAACTATTGATCATGTGAGAGAAAGTATCAGAGACATTAGGAATTCCCTTTTTGAGACTGAGCTTACTTCCCTCAAAGAGCTTGTCAATTAGAAGTTTGAAAACACTCAAAACATATTGCTAGTCAATGAAGCCCAAAACCAATCCGAGTTAGAAAACTCGAAACAAAAGATGATTGTATTAGGGGATCTAGTTGTCAATAAATTTAATTCACTTAATTCCTTGATCAATGATTTGAATTAAGGATGATAATTGGGCCGGGTGTCTGGCAGGCTACCTGAACCCGGCTGGGTTTGGGAAGGACATGGATACCCCAAACTAGAAAATTTTAGACTTTGGCCTCGCCTGTAAATTTCATCAAAACAAATAGGCCATGATGGGCTGCCTGTTGGGTACCTGACAGGCTTCAGGTATCACCTCAACAGCAGGCCAGCAGCCCCCATGGAAACAAAAATTCTCACAAATTGCATGGTGAATAACATCAACATTCACCATGTTGTCTTGTGATATGGGTGTAAAGTCTATGAGAAGTAGTGCTTAAGAGCCGCTCTTGTGTAGTGACCACAGGTTGTGAGTTCAATTCCCACTAGGGTGCTTTTTGCATTGGCTGAAAGGGGAGAAATTCATAAATAACAGTTTATTGACAAATTGAGCACATTATTTTGCTCTAATTGACCAAATTAGTTAATGAATATCACACCCACAAGCCCATTACACTTGTGCTATCCATATTTGGCAAATAGAGTAACGTAACTGGGTTTTGCTCAAGATATCAGGTATTGTAATTATCAGAAAATTGTGTCTTTCTCTGGGATGGATAACATAACTGAACTTGCAATATCTGTAACCAGCAGATAACATAACTGTAAAGGTTATGTTACAGACCACTTTATCCATTTTGGTAATGTATCTGCCCATTGTTGCTACAAGTATCCAAAAGTGAAATTGAAATTCAATCAATCAATGATAATAAAAATGATGTTTCCAAATCCACTCTCCAAAAATTATCGGCCAAAAGTTCTCAATAAACTGATGTTGATAGTTAGGCTGATAACAAAAACAAAACAAGAAACACAAGCTTACAAGCAACAGAATCACTTTGAAAGAGTCATAAATGGTAAGAATGATAAAATCTTCAGCTATGTTGTGTTTGTTTTGTTTTTACCAGATAAACTTATTATTTCTTCCTATCATCATGAGTAATGTAGTAAATTTTGTTAACGCAGTCTGTAATTACTGAAAAACACATTTATTGGGAGCATCATCATCAGGACCCAATCATCTTTGCAGGCGTGCTGAGAAATGCTTTCTTGATCATGGTGGTATTCCAAATCAAAAGCAGTCCCAGCTCCATTTCTCAGATAGCACAAAAGGGTTGTGGATTTTTTCACAGGAGTAAACATAAGAGAAGCTGGCTATAATTGTAATCCAAAATGAGTACCACTTTAGCATAGTCACAGAATGCACAGCCAAAGTTCTTGCTACCTGCGCAGTTGAACTTGAGGAACAATTGCATTAAGATTTTCTAGAAGCGCAAGGGTGACAAAATGCTCAAGATGAGCAATGAAAACAATGGATCAATCACAGACAATTTATGGACATTGAGAAAGCTGACCGGATACATGGTAATAACAGCACATTACATCAGTGACAAGTGGGGACTATTGAAGAAGATTATCAGCTTCCAGTGTGGTACTCTTAAATGTTGAAAATTAAAAAATTATTTATTTTATTATTTTTCCTTTTCTTTCTATCTTTTTCACTTCTTTTCTCATACTACAGGCCAGAAATCTGCAAATATGGTTGGAGAAACGGACTCTACGGCTAAATTTACCCTATGGTCACCTTGGACGGCAACCTCTCAAACCCCTTGGATCAGAAATTACACACCCTCCTCAGTACATATCACCAATCACCATTATCATTTACATATCACACTCCTTAACCAACCTTCAGTACATTACATCACATAACACTCTTCAACAACACTCACCACCACTCATCCATCATCACTTATCATCATCATACACCTTCAATCACTCTCACATATAAGATCTCACTTGGTCCACAGCCATCTCAAACCAGACCATCCCTATCACAATAATTAAACTGCCAAGCAATCTTGGTGGTCTTGTTTTCTGATAGCATAGAAGGGCAGAGCTTGCAACTCATCCATTCCCTTCTCAATTCAGCGGAAGGGTTTCACAAGACCTTTTGAGTCTTACACCGGCCACTTCTCTCTCCACATATGGGTTAATTCATTGCAGAAAATCTCAGCCAGGTACTGTTGGAGTGGAAAGTACTTAATAAGCTGGCATTTGTCACACTAGAAAATGCCAGCTCAAAAAAACTTGCTGTCTCTCAACTGCAGCAATTCATCAATGTTCATTCAAAAATAGCAGGCTGATATGCAACCTCTAATTATTTCCATATCCAATTTTCAGCTCACATCATCAACCTTGTGATCAAGGGTGGTCTCAAGCAAGTTTTGTGACCAGTTAAGCACCTCTGAGAATCTGTCAAATACATTCGCATCTCACTGGCAAGGATTGAAAAATTCAAACATGCCCTTGTAGCATCCAAAATCAACCCCAAGATCAAGCATCATTCAAAGGATTTCCAAACCTGCTGGAATGGTACTTACATCATGTTTGCATTGTCAATCCCCTTGAAACCAGAATTTCAGCAGCTTGAGCTGGATGAAAATAAGTTTTAAGTCTTCCCCTTGCCCCTTGACTGGGATGAGTTGCTTGTCTGGAGAGACTTTATGGAGCCTTTCTATAAAGGTGAGTCATTTTTTATTCTAAATTTGCACCTCCCCACAACTGTCATGGATTCTCATATTTTTAGACACCCTAGAATTAATGGCAACTAAACATCCTACTAACCACCACAACTACTGAGAAATTGTAAGGATCAAAAAGCAGCTCTCAGGATTTTCAAACCTTAAAGCTGGTCACCACTCCAAATGCATTGAGCCGATGAAGCAAAAGTTTGACAACTATTGGCTTCCCATGCAAGATATTTCTGGCATAGGTCTTGTGCTGAATCCTTGCTACAAGATTTGCTACCTCAAATTTAGCCTTGAGGAAACCCACAATGCCCAAGAGATGACCGAGTTCTTGGGAAAGATCCATACAGGAATTTTAACACTTTCAGGCCATTATGCTCCCACTCCCACTTCCACCAACCCATCAGCCACCTCAACCATACCCACCCTGAAAAATGAAGACAAAAATAAATTTTTTTCCTCAAATATATAAATGGATAAATTGATAAATTGAATGATGATGCACCTGGTGCCAAGATGGACTTGTATCTTGAGGAGAGAAATTTTGGGATCTCCAGCAAGCAGAAATTTGACATACTTTCATGGTGGAAGATGAATGAAAATTGCTTCTCCACCCTCTCCAAAGTTGCTGAGGTCATCCTGACAGCCCCAGCAACCTACGCAGCATCTGAATCAGCGTTTTTGACTGGCAGAAGAGTTCTTGATGACTACCAATGTTTTTTGAATGAGCAGAGTGTAGAGGCACTCTTGTGTGCCCAGGATTGGATCAAGAAAACCTCATATGTACATTAATTTGTTTCACTTATCATTTCTGACAAGCTCTTGTATCTACATGAAATCATTTTTTTCATTTTTATTTATATTTTGTGCCTTGCATCACTTGGCCTTTTGGGTGCTTCTGGGCATTCTGCCAGTTCCCAACACTACCCGCCTGCCTGCCTGCCTGCTGGGGTGCCAACGGACAGCCCGTGCCTGTTTGATAATGGAAAGAGGCTTGGGCCAGATACTGAAATCAATGTGTTGAACCCAGCCCTGCCTGCCTGATATCAAGGAAGTTTGCATTGGCTAACCCATGGCTAGCCCAAACCCGCCCATTTATCATCCTTAATTTGAATGTGAATGAACATCACAGGTTTGAAAGGCAAAATAGGAAGATCTGTAGCTTGTTTTTTGATTGTCAAAAAGCCTATAACAAACTTATTGATTTCCATGAAGCTATAAGTAGAGCTTCTGCTCCTCATTTGGCTCACAATAACCCTCTCATGAATAGCCCAAGGGTTACTCCTTCCTCTCCTTCCCCTGCTCCTGGAGTTCATCCTGATGGGTTGGGCAGAGATGAGAAACTCAGACCTCACATCCCTGTTCAGAAAATGAGACAGATATCCAATGATAATGACAGTTTCCATTTCATCAATCATTCAATTGTTGACCTTGAAATGAGGAATGAATTATGGAAAGCTTTCCCAAAGACCAGTGAATGGGAGAAGTTCTCTGGAGAACACCCTTAAAACCATGAGCTTTGGCTTAAAAAAGATGATGTCTTTGTAGAGGACTACTATCTAATTGATCACATGATATTCAGTAGACTGACTGCCTCCCTCAATGATACTGCTAGGAACTGGTACCTAAGTATTAGATAACCCAACACTAACAACTCATGGGCTTGGTGGAAGAATTCCATAAGAACCAAGTTTGGCACTGACAAATGGAAATGGAGGATGAAACAGGAGTCTGAAAAGGAACATTTCTATTTAGAGAATACAAAAGTACACAATGGGATTAATACCCAAATAGAAAGACTCAGGGCTTTCCAACCTGAACTCACTGAGTAATTCATCTGCAAAATTATATTGAAGCAATGCCCAGGGACCTTGGAGCACGTTGTCAAAAGCAGATTCAAAGGTGAAGCTAGTACCATGAGTTTTGAAGAGATGGTCATTATCCTTGAAGATGTCTTGGAAAGAGTGATGAGATATCACTCCTCAACCTATAGTTCCCCTAACAAAAACAACTCCCTCCAGTGGAGCAGTACTTATTCTAGCAATAAACCAGATAATCCTAACTGTGAAGATCCCAAAAAACCTCAGGTACAGAGCCTACCTTATATCAACAGTTAGGAAGTCTGCCACTTGTGCAAACAACCTGGTCATTATTCCAGTGAATGACCTAGGAAGAGGAATATGATCAACAAGGTTTGAATAGACTCCAAAGAGGGAGGTTTATGTGAAGAATACCATCAAGAAAATGTTGAATAAATTAAATCTGAATTAGGATATCATGATTATAAGGGAAATGATTCTCACATGGTTCTAACCATTGAAAATGCAGTAATTTCGATCCTTTGCTTGATCTTGGGTTGTGTGCCATAGAATGTGAACATCCAACTGGTTTATCTATTTCTAAATTAGCCTTGAATTTACTCAACATATTATCAGCTTTCCTACATAAAAATATGCTAGACTCTGATTGATTCCTCTTCTTGAGTTTGCATTTATTTATTTTTATTTATTTTTCTATTTTTGGGCCTGAAAATCTATTCTGTCCCAGCTAACCATTTGACTTCTTCTCCTATAGAGAGCTTCCTGCAGGGACGTGGGGACCCAAAGGGCCCCTCCGTTTGAGGTGCTTAGTTAAGCTAGTCGCAGCATGGTCAATGCTTAAGATCCCATCTTATTGTGATGATGGTACAGGCCCTTTGCATCTCAATTCTTCTTTTTTACACTTGACTTCAACATGAGAGAAAAATTCTTTTCATACAGATTCAATGAGGCAAAAGGGTTATAAATCTAAAATCCTGGTGTAAATTATTACCACTGAAAGAAAAACTGAATAAACTGCCTGCAGTGGACATGAAACTTGCCTTTGTGCACAAAGGCAACTTGCATGTCAACTGCAGGCAGTGTCATGAGTTTTTTTACAGTGTAGCAATATAAAATCAGAAAATCAGATAACTAACAATCAAAATACTACGAATGAGAATGAATCTAGGCAATCTTTTTGCAATATCAGAGTTGTCGGCAGTGTGGCTCATTCATTCTTGTTTTAATTTTCAGCCGATAAATTTATTCATACTTGTTTCATTGGAGCAAGGAGTATGATGTAAGAAGAATGTGAAGAACAAAATTTTAATCGAGTTTTTACAACAAGTAAAAGCACAAAGATACACCAATTTCGACTGCCTTTGAAACTAGGCACAAGGTGTTGATCATGAGGGAGGTAGTGTTTACTAGACAGTTTTGTACAGAGAACGAGAGCTAGGCATTAGATAAATTAATCGTGAGAAGCACAAGCCAAGAGAGGCAAAATAGTATAAGAATGAACATTCGAGGGCATATTTTAGGATGATATTATGGGAGATAAGTCGTACAAAGCAGCCAAAGAATAAGATAGGAGGGAGTGAGAGAGACATGGAGGGGAAGCTTAAGTCAATGAGTGCAAAGTTTAAATCAAAAATTAGCGTGAAGATTCTTGAGAGAGAAAAAGAGATTACCGATTGAGTGCTTACAGCGATGAAGCATTCAAAAAGGCCTGCTATAATTCCTGGGAGCAGCATGTTTTAGTTTCTTAAGCTCTTGAGGAAGATTGTCGACGTCGAAGACAATGCCCCGACGGTCTCCAGCTTGCGGTGGTGACACGCGAGGGACAGGAGTCTGTTCAGCTGCCTTTAGGTCCTTGATGTTTTGAGGAAGATCATCCTTGTTAAAAATCATGCCTTTTGGGCGGGCTGAGCGAGATGAGCTCAAGGCTGAAGGGTGTGGCGGGGTAGGCTTCTTCGCCGGGTTGTTGTTGCGAGTGGAGGTCTGCGTCGGAGCCCCAATGGGGCAAACTGGGGAATACATCCTGGGGATGAACCCGAGGCGGAGGTGACGTCGAGGTGTACTCTGATCGGCTGCAGGCATCACCGAGACTGATGAGTACACGATCAAGAGGGATGAAAGATGATGGCAAGAAAGAGAACTTTTCATGTGCATTTACCTTGTGAGTTGGAGAGAGAGTAACTGAGGTGAGCAAGAAGGACGCCTTGTATTCTTTTGGCGCTATGAAGACCGGCTCCCTAAGTTTTATGATCAAGAAGGAGTGGTATAAGGTCAGAAAACGTGAACGTCTGGATCTTGAGAAGGGGATGGAGAATAATCGTCCATGTTGGGATTGGAGGGACGCTTACTTATGCGCTTAACTAGTGGGGGAGGGAAGTGGCGGTGAGGATAGGCTTAAGATTGAGGATAGGTTGAAGATTGAGGATTAGGCAGAGAAGTGGGTTGAGGAGAGGGTAGAGGAGAAGATGAGGATGAAGAGATGGATGAAGAGATGTAAGGAGAGAAGGATCGAGAGAAGGGCAAAGACAAGGAGGAAGAGAAGGGCAAAGACAAGGATGAAGAGAAGGATGAGGGAGGGGGCAGCAGAGGGGAGCTGTCGTGTATTTAAGCACACGGTCTCAGCAGTCACCGCAG
>SMGU01002706.1:0-11291 GCA_004348175.1 Puccinia novopanici | reverse complement strand
TATAGATCTGAAATCCTCACTTCTGGATTATACTTATTTCCTTCCTTAGAAACTTACTCCTTGATCATACTAATAGGGAATGTCAGGTGATTCAGTTCAAATCCTTCTGTGAGTTTAACCTCTACTGTGTTCTTTCCATTTAAAGCCTTAACAAAAAATGGTCCAACAAACATATAATTCTTCAACTTCATATTATACCCAGCATAGACAGTATGAAACTAGACACCTTGCTAGCAGCCCCTGTCAGGAATGTAAACCCTGACAAGGAAGATGTCACATATAAAGGACATAAAACCTAGCATAATAAGTTCCTCCACTGAGGAAGGAATAACACCAAATTTTTTCAGATCTTATCAAGCCTGGCTACATGGTCCACAAGACCATTGGATCTTTTCACTGAAACATTTAATCTCTTGTAATTGAATTATACTTTTGTGAACAGGTACTAAAAACAGTGAGTTCCTGATCTATCTTGTTTTCTTTTATTTTTCTTCAACCTCCCCCTGGGAACCTTTCACAGTTCCGGCACCTATAGTTGCCCAGCTCCTCCTTCCAGAGGCATGGTTTTCTCCTCCCTCTCCAAGGTAGATTAGGTTCAGCTGTGCTCTATAGCCAGTTTATTCAGAAAGAGATTTCCTCTAACATCCCTCCACATTTCTCATATTGCATCTTAGGGAAAACTGGCTGGGAACCTCCCTAAAATTCAAAAAATCCATATCCAATTTACAATCAAGCATGCATACTCATATCATAGCTGAGGGAAAAATTCTGCCATGTTAGACATTGATTAACGAGAAAAAGAGGGGTCTTTGTTGACCCTTCCAAGGCAGGGTTTTTTCCCTATGGTGGGACTCACCTGGCTTGAAGTTGTAGTTCAGGAAACCACCTTTTCTACATGCCGGCAATATCAATAATATTTTACTGTACATACCAGAAGTAAGAAAAGATACACATATTATGAAGCCTTCAAGATTTATGATGCAGTTGAAAACAAGAATTTAAATTAATGTGAAGCCTTGGAATCCAAGGCCCTCGTAAATTCCTTTGTGAAATGTTCTATTGAGTAAGCAAAGATAATATTGAAGAAATTTTTCCAAGACACAGAAGCTTGACCTCGTGAGGGAATATAGAGCCAAGAATAATTCTCGTTGTTTTCCTTCCAGTAAGTAATGAACTTCCAAATAATCGTATTTCTCCTTTTGGTATCGATATTACCAAAAACCTCAGGACTGCGGAGAGTGAGTCTGGTGTAGTCTTCAAAGCACCTCACGGCGGTCTGGAAGGATTGAATTCTATTGACTGGCTGCTCTTCTTGATTGCCGTTGGGTAGGATTGTGATGATCATGTCGACCAGGATGATATAGATGAGGAACCACCCATCGATCCTTTCCAAGAGCCCAGGGACGGGAATAGGTGATTCATGTTTGAGAGTATTCTTGAACCATTTGTGTGCGGAGCCAAAATCAATCCCCAATTGCCTATAATATATAGACTGCGCTCCAAGTCTTCGAGTTAACTAGACACCTCGTGATTTTCCTTGCTGCAATATCTGTGGTGCTTGGGCTCTTTTTGTCACCATCCTCCTTTGTCCAGTCGCTTGGATAATTAAATTTACCAATAAAGCCCAGCGCGTTATGAGTGATGACCAACTTACTCCCACTGCTTGTATCCTTTATTGCTTCAAGAACTATTTGCCATTTATCTTTTGATGGCTGTCCGACGTAGAGAGGGGCAGAGAAAACATATTTACGAAAAACTAAGTGATATTCTGGCCCCTCCTGCTCGTTCATGGGAATATGATCTACTACTGCTCCTACGTCTGGCTGGGTGATCTCTTCTACTAGTTCCAACGGGGGCGAATCGATTTCCATCGTGGGTGAATCGATTTCCATCGGAGGTGAATCGATGTCATGCGCACTGTCCACTGGCCTCAAGACGTGGTGTTCCATTGCGCGGTTAAGGTCGATTCCTGTGAGGTCTGTCCCGCGGGGTAAGGGCTCCGATGCAGGGGTGGTAGTGGACGTACAATGTGAAGATGCATGATTGGGTTGAGGGGACGGATGATGATGGGAGCCCAGTGATATGAATTTGGCAGTTTTCTCCGTGAGTAACAGGTTGTCTTCCCCGTGTTGTGACTTTTATTAATCATAGTTTTATTTTATTATTTTTCCTATTTTTATATCTTATATTTTCTCATGCACTTATGTTTTCTCATCATCTGAACTATGTATTTACAATTCTTGTTGTATATAAACCTACTCAACCTCGAAATACAGTTTCCCCTTGGGGGAGTTTTCTTCTTACATCTCACTATCTAGGATTTGGCTCAACAGGTTATGAGCCTGCGCTGTTACCAGCTGAGCCTATATCTCCGAGCTTAACTCTCTCCACATCTTCGTATTACCTCATCCGTGATAACCTTCTTCTCCACCTCACACGTGGAGTTTATCTTGTATTTACTACAAACCTAAATCTTAGATATCTTTGCATGGTGAACACGAGGTCAAACCAACCCAATCTGATCATCCCAGATTTCTCGGCCAGAGTGACGCCACCGCGATCCCCTCTTACTGATCCCTCAGATTCTATGTCTTCATCCGACGTGACTCCGTCTGTTTCAGTTGACCAGTCTTTCTTTTCGGCTGACATGTCTTCCTCAAATAAGGCTCCCAAGGGCTCTACTCCAACTCCTTCGCCGGCGCCGGAGCAGTCCACCTCCAAGTCTTCCGAGCCCTCTGACACGCAAGAGTCTTTTTCCCTCTCTCAAGCTCTTGCCAAGGAACTTGACCGATCTGGGCTTGGCGACATTGATATCAACCTCCTCAAGGTGCTGCTCATCAAGAACTTGGCGGCTTCTTCTTCTTCTCCGCCGGTGACTCCTGCGCCCCCTCTGCCTGCAGTTCTGTCGATGGTTTCTCCGGGAGTCAACGCCTCCAATCTAGTCCAATGGCAGCGTCTAGGAACCAAGCTGGAACCTAAGTTGACGGCTGATGGATTCAACTTTCCCTGGTGGTCCTCGTCCCTCTGCGACTTGGTGTCCGCGGTGACGGGCGTCAAGGAATATTTCCTTCTTGATCGATCGAAGTCCCATCCCAACGCGGATTCGGGTGTGTTGGCGCTTATCCGACACTTGATCGATGGTGGGCTGCGCACTTCCCTCAACGGCAAGACGGCGCATGGGGCCTACACCCTTTTGAAAGAGCAGTTTGCGGCCTCCTCCTGGTCGCTCCTCCTAACTCGCTGGTCTGAAGTTGCCCAGGCCCCAGACTTTTCAGACTCGATCTCCTCGGGCTATGAATCTTTGAAGATGAGCCTAATGGATTTGGAGGAGCGCCTGGGGGGATGGACAACAGATAAGTTGTTGTCTCTTTCCTTCCATTTTAGTCTCCAGCGTTATCATCAGGCCCTGGCTGATTCGATGGATTCGCGGATGGCAGCCAACCCCGACCTCAAAGTTTCTTCCATCGATCTTCTCAACACGGCGACTCGGCTACATCAAGCCCATCGAGCCGTCAATCCTTCTGCGACGGTGTAAGACTCAAAAGGTGTTGTGAAACCCTTTTGCTGAATTGAGAAGGGGATGGATGAGTTGCAAGCTCTGCCCTTCTATGCTATCAGAAAACAAGACCACCAAGATCGCTTGGCAGTTTATTTAACATGATAGGGATGGTCTGGTTCAAGATGGCTGTGGACCAAGTGAGATCTATCTATGAGAGTGAGTGAAGGTTGATGATGATGATGAGGTGAGATGGATGATGATGGATGATGGATGATGATGAGTGGTGGTGAGTGTTGGAGATGAGTGTTAACTGATGAGGAGTGTTAAGTGATGAGGAGTGATGAGTGATGAGGAGTGATCAGAGTGGGGATTGAACAGAGGTTGGTGATGATAAAGAGGGGTTGTGAGTGATGAGTGATGTAATAGATTGAGGAAAGGGTGTTGAGGTTTATAGAAAGGGTGAATAGCCTAGCTGGTAAGGGCTCAGGCTCTGAGGAATAAAGTTGGGTTGAGGTAGCGGGTTCAAGCCCCAGTGAGGGAAATGTTGAATATAAAGGGGTTGTTGGTATATAAGGGGGTGATTGAATATAAGGGGTTGTTGATATATATAAGGGTGTAACTAATATTGTAAAACTATAATATAGAAGGGGCTAATACTATAGAGTGACCAGAGCAGATAGTGTTATAGGGGATAAAGACTAATAAGGGTGTAAATAAAATCTGATGCCAGAATCTGGTGAGGAAGGGGGAAACAACTGGAAGAGAGCCCCCTTATATAGACAACAGTGAGGGATTTTAGCTACAAGGTACAGGATAAATGAGGGATTTTAGCTGGCCTGACTGCACCGCATTGAGGGAATTTAGCCAGAATGAGGGATTTGTGCTGGCCTGGAAAAACCATGGAACACAATAGAACAACCAAATACAGGACTAAACTGCACAGCCATCAGGTCATGTGCCTGCACAGCCTGTCAAAAAGTGAGGTCATAGAAGGAAAATCCACTAGAATAGCTCAGATCTTGCATGAGGTGATTATGCACAGCCACATACAGACTAAATTAGATCTGATCTGGGGTGGGCTGATGATGCACAGCCACATACAGACTAAATTAGATCAGATCTTGGAAAATCCACTAGTTTAGACTGCATGAGCCCGCATGCATCGTGCATGTCCATGTGATTGAGGGTATGGGGTGGTTGTCCTGTATGTAGATGTGGTTGTATGTATATGGTGTATGTAGTATGTTGTTGTGTTGGTTGCGTACTGTACTGATGGTTGTGTAAGGAGTGTGATATGTGAATGATAGTGGTGATTGGTGATATGTACTGATGGTGGCCAAGGAGGGTGTGTAACTTCTGATCCAAGGGGTTTGAGAGGTTGCCGTCCAAGGTGACCATAGGGTAAATTGAGCCGTAGAGTCCGTTTCTCCAATCAGATATGCTGATTTCTGGCCTGTAGTATGAGAAAAGAAAGAAAAAGAGAGAAAGAAAAGAGAAAAAGAATAAAAGAAATAATTTTTTAATTTTCAACATTTAAGAGTACCACATTGTGTACATGAATGGAGCACAAGAATAAGGAATGGATTTCAATCTTGTGCTTCACAGAAATGACAGGACAGGTTCTAGCGGGTATTGAGCCTTTTGTGCCTGTGACACATGTTTGAAATCAGTGTCAGCTTTTAACGTAGATCATAATTTATGTACAGTGACCCTGACTGGACTGAGGACTGGTCTCGCGGCAAAGCCGCGGGTTCCCTAGTCATAATGAAATTTGTAAGCCACAAACTCAGGCCGCACGATGATTCCAATCATGACATGTTCTTAAGCGGAATCAGCACAAATGACATCATCATTACTAATTACCTTAATTACCAATGCTAAAACTGTTCCTGATAATCAAGGGACCATTACAGAATGTGACAATTATGATCAGCCATATTCCCCTTAGCGTCAAACTGATCTCACAATTTTTTTCTCCTTTTCTACCTATAGCTCCTTCATTTTTGAGATGAGTCTTCCTGAAGTTTGAAAATAAGAGGACAAATTAGCTGGAATATGTTCTTCACCTACCCATGTATCTTCACCTACCGTTGTGTTCTTCCATGTCAAAAGAAACTGACACTTGTTCCTTGTTACATACTTGACATCCAGAGTAGACTTCAACTTAGTCCAATCCAAAATGAGTCCCTCATCATAATACCTTGACTTAATTCCCTCTTCTAATCCACAATCAACCTGGCTGTTAGGAGAGTAATACCTTACTATCAAGGATACATTAAACACTGGGTGAAGCTTTGGGTATTCATTTTGAATGTCCAATTCGAATGCATTAGTACCTACCATCTTTATTACCTTGAACAGACCAATCCATTGATAGTCCAGCTTTGAATTAATTCGTCGCGACTGTATAAACTTTTGTAACAAAAGCACATCTTCTCCCGCCTCATATTGTGTTGCCGGCCTCCTCTTGCTGTTGTAATACCTGGCCTGTTGTTCCCTTGCTTGGACTAAACATTCCATTGTGGATTCTTGAATCAACTGGATATCCATTAAGAATTCATCCAACTCCTTCCTTCCCAACGACTCTGTCATAATATTGAAACGGGGATGATGTCCGTAACTAAAGAAAAATGGGGAGACCTTTAAGCTTGATGAGTCCAAGTTGTTAGTCGCAAACTCCGCAAAATCAAGGCACTTATCCCAGTTATCTTGATAATATGAGCAGAAATGTCGGAGGTAATCCTCCACCACCTGATTCATTTGCTCTGTCTGCCCGTCGGTCTGAGGGTGATAAGCCGTTGACAAACCCGCCTTTATGTTTAATGACGTTAACAATGACTTCCAGAAATCACTCACAAAAGTACTTCCCCTGTCAGAAATGATTCTTTCCGGCAACCCATGCAATCGGAATATATTCTTTCTAAACAACCAGGCTAAAACAGCAGAAGAAGACGCTTCGTTACAAGGAATAAAATGAGTAAGCTTACTTAGCAAATCAATCACCACTAAAATTGAGTCAAAACCCCCTGAAAGAGGCAACTTTGTGATCATGTCCATGGCTATAGTGCTCCATGGCTTTTCAGTAGCTACTATAGGAACTAACTCACCTTCCTTTGTCATTCGTTTAGCTTTCACTCGCTGACATGTATCACATGTGTTTACATAGTTGATCACATCCTGTCAAACCTTTCCCCAACCAAACGTCCTTGTCAGCGTAGAAAGAGTTTGACCTATTACCGGATGTCCCACTGCTGGGGAGTCATGATACATTCGAATCAACCTAGTCCTTAAAGCTTCTGGTACGAACACCCTATCACGGTACCACAACAACCCGTCACTGTCCATCTTCATTCCTTCTTTTTGTTCACTAACCAAATAAGAACGCTTAAAGAACTGAATCAAATCATGCCTTGATTGTTGAAAAAACAAATCATGAGTTACTCGAGGCTGCAGGAAATCTTTACTTACTTCCTCTAAAACTAACTTCCCAGTAATTAACTTGGTCTCTTTTATTGGCAGTTGATCTCCCACAAAATCCTCTCGACGGCTTGGTCTGTCTGCTGGATTCCTTTTCCCCACGATATGATGAATTTCCATATTAAAAGAATCTAGAAAACAAGCCCATCTTGCTTGCTTTGGAGTCAAATATTTAGCCACCTTAAAATATTTTAAGTTGGAATGGTCCGAGTATACCTTCACTGGATCAACAGTTCCCATCAGCCATGCTCTCCATTCCTCAAAAGTCGAAACAATGGCCAGGAGTTCTAAATCAAAAATAGGCCAAGCCCTTTCTCTGTCGGAAAGCCTTTGGGAATAAAAACTCACCGGGAGATCTTCCCCTTCAGGCCCCTCCTGACTAAGAACACCAGCAATTGCGTAACCTGAACTATCAACACACAATGTCCTACGCTTTTAAAAGTTAAAATGCTGCAGAAGAGGCTCCTTTTGAAAAAAATCCTTCAGTAATCGGAAAGCTTGTACTTCAGACTCCTTATCAATACGTACAGATTCCGATTCCAGCTTAGTTTAAGAGGTAAGCGGACCCGCTACTTCCGAGAATTGAGGAATGAACCTCCTATAAAAATTCGTAAAACCTAAAAACCGACGCAGTTCCTTAATATTAGAAGGGTAAGGCCATTGTTCGATGGTGTCCAATTTGCCCTTATTCATATTTAGTCCTCTTGCATTTATATTGAAACCCAAAAATGTGACATCAGATTGGAAAAACTGACACTTTTTCAATGACGCCTTAAGAGAATATTCCTTCAACTTGTTCAGAATGCTATAAAATTTTGATCTGCGTCCTTGGAAAAGATCAAAATATTGTCAATGTAAACAAAGCAACAGACATCCAACAGACATCTAAAAATTCTCTCAAAATGAACTGAATAAACCTCTGAAAAGCTGCTGGCGCATTAGCCAAACCAAATGGCATAACCAAGTATTCGTACAGTCCCCATGGAGTCCTAAAAGCTGTTTTCCATTTGTGCCCCAGCGCCACCCTTAATAATTTAAAAGCCGCCTTCAAGTCTATCTTGGAAAGAAACTTGCAACCCTGTAAATTGTTCAGAAGATGAGCAATAACCGGTAAAGGGTAAGAGTCCCTTTTTGTCATACCATTCAGTAACCTGTAATCCACACACGGCCTGTCTGCCTTACCATTACTTTGACATAAAATATTGGAGCCGGCCGCCGAAGAAGAAGAGACTCTTATGAATCCCTTTGCCAAATTCTCATCAACGTAGTCCTTCAACTGGTCTCTCTCTGGCTTACTGAGGTTGTACATCTTACCAAATGGTGGTTCAACACCGTCTTTGAGATTTATTTCACAATCGAACCCCTTCCTATGAGGCGGAAGCACTGACAAACATCTATCAACAAATACTTCACGAAAATCATTAAAAATTTTACTTGTATCAGCTTCATTGATCGATTCACAAAACATATTGTTGTCAACAATAATATCATTACCACTTCCACCCACTAATGTATTGGTTGATTTAAGCCATGAACTTCCTAGTATCACATCCGCCAATACAATAGTTGTAACGTTCAACGGGACTGATGTTGAAACAGATTCCCCTCCTTTTGTTGGAATTTGAATGATTCCTTTTACAATCAATGTTACTTCCCCCGCTTTTGCTGGAGAACCATCAAAAGACCTAACTACTAAACCGCATGTCAACGCCGTTGTCTTTAACTGATTCTGTCAAACAAAAGAATCATTAATAAATGAAGTGGATGCACCTGAATCAACCAAAACAAGAACAGAAATCAGACCCCCATTAACCTTCATTTTACCATAAAAGAATGGTCTTCCATCCTTGTTTATAGTGGTGTTAATATAAATGCCATGCTTACAAATCTACAGCTCCATCTTGGCCAAATGCTTATTAAAACATAAATCCCCCAAACTCATTGGTTCCATGTTCATGACATTGACATTTTCGTTATTGTTGGCCGGCTTGCTATTGGAATTGCTATTGGAAGGCTTGTTACTTTGCTCCGCCGATGTCTTTTTCAATTGGCCGCTTGTGCCGATTTCAGAGTTCAGTTCCTGCTTCTTCCCTTTTGATTCGAGTCTGTTCAATCGACCCCTTCTTGGTGAAGGTCCACCAAACCGGCCCGTCCTTCTTCCATCGTCTCCCAGGGTGGCCGCTCCTCCCCAGCTTTGCCACAACTCGATAACCTGCTGGTGACTCATCCAATCTTCTTCAGGAAGGGGACAACCAGCGTTTCGAATGTGATCCTTATTGAAATCTTCGCCGCATCGGTGGCAAACTTGTCGATCAACGCATTTGTCTCTGAAAGCCTTGTATGTGAAACCGGTTTTGGATACGATAGCATCCAAATCCATTGGCGTGTCCTCCTTTTTATGGGGTTGCCCCTGTTGATGCATTGACTTTTGTTGTAATGAAGGATGAGGAGTAGACAAATGATCCTGTTGATGCTGACTGTGAACAGGGGGTCTAGAACCACGCTGTTGTTGATGTTTAGATTCAACTAAAGCAATACCTTCCTTATCGGCCGCCAGTTTTTCAGCCATCTTGCTTCGAACCGCCAAATCTGTCACACCCTTCCATCCTCATTGCACCAAATCAAGCTACAATATTCCAGGATTGATAGTGTCTTCATAGGTGCCTCACACTTGGAAGCATCAGACAAGTCGACCATATAAAGTAAAGACATAAAGATAATATTAAATTGCTCAATTGTATTGTTCCCCTTTTGCACAGCCTTCAACCTTTTTCAAGCCTCCTCCACCTTTTGATAATTGGTGAAAGTCTTCTTGACAGCTTGTAAAAACCCCTTCACTGTCATCAATTCTTCTAAAACTAAATTACTGTTGATGAAGCTTTGGAGGCATCCAATCCCTGCCTTATTGTGTTATTGCCCAAGAGTGAACACCATCAGTTATAAAAGGGGCAAATATTTCCCAATTTTCCATTTTGATTGCAAAATTAGCTAGCAATCCACATCATTTTATGCTTCTTGATTTTGAATCTGTGTGCATAGGTAATGAGGCTTTCTGGGGTGAAAAAACAGAGCAAGTTGGTTTCTTTTGTTTCACTGGAGAAGAATATGTGGGAGAAACATGTAACATTGGCTGGCTCCTTTTCTGGAGCCACAACAACCAGTTGTACCTCTAAACTTGAAAGAAAAATGCTGGTTGCAGCATTAATCTTGTCAATAGTGTGGAGGCGAGAAAAAATTGAAGGGTTCACACTGTCAATTGCATTACAGATTTGAAGTAAATCTTTGTTCAACTTGGTCTTTATATGGGCCAAATCAGTGTTGACACCCTGTAAATTTTGAAGATCTTGAACCTTTTCTCTAACTCTTCTTCTATCAAGTTGTAATTCAGCAATCTTGAGAATGAGAGTAGTTTGAGATTGCATAGCATCATCAATCCTTAACCCAGCCAACAATTGGGATAAATCTTCATCTTGTTCCATTTCCAAGCAAGGAGAAGATGGGAGAAGTTGAGAGTTGAGATTAATTAATGGTCGAGGTGATTAAGATTGGTTGGGTTGTGATAAAAGAAAGTTTGGATCTGGCGAGGATGCCAAAGACACTTGGGGTGGGAGACTAGGGAAACAATCTTGCAAATCAGACATTTCAAAAAGATTAAGCTGACCCTAAAATTGTGAGGAGTAGTCTATTTCCCCTCAATGTGTGATCACAAAAGGGATTTGAAACTTGTCAATGTAGATCAAGAGATCAAGTTCACCAATATCAAGAGGAAAGAGAGGCTTTTGACACGAAATGGATAAAGGGATTTTTGTTTGATCCAACATTTATTTTTGAAAGAAATGTTATGTTTTTAGATGAAGGAAAGAGGAAAGAAAACAACAAGCATAAGAGAAAGAAAAGTTAGAGAGAAATGTGCATGACCAATAACAATTGGTAAGCACTTGCACTGCTTCTCCGTCATAATTTAGAAAAGAAATAAAAAGGAATATCTCATAAGGAGTTTACAGCCTCACATGAAACACATTAGAACCACAACTCCACCTCAAGTGATACAACTTACTAGTCAATCAATTTCCAAAGGATTATGATGGCATGTGCTACCCCAAGAGAAGCACACTTCCAGAAGACACATTACAAAATAATGATGGAACCATGGTGATGGCAACTGAGTAAAGATCAACCTATTGGTGTGATTCAGTGCAAATCCCTCAGAGAAACATTTGATGGCATTAAATCACTTCCTGGGGTATTTGAAGATTCCACAGGACTTGAAGTTATATTTTGTGAATGGCAATGGTGGAATGCAGCTCTGGTCTGA
>SMGU01002690.1:0-19833 GCA_004348175.1 Puccinia novopanici | reverse complement strand
CCTATTGAAGCCCTTCTGTCAATCCTCAAGGAGACAAACTGGCCCTGGGACATCAAGACAAACTCCCATGGCTCAATTCTCAACTTTTTCTTTGCCCATCCTGGCTCAATTCACCTTGCTCAAATGAATCATCATGTTGCCCTGCTAGATGCAACATATAAAACCAATCACTACACAATTCCCCTCCTACACATCATTGGCCAATGTTGAACCAATTTCTTTCTGTTTTTTAACTTACAAAGACAACAAGAGCTATTTGTGGGCTGTGAAAAAACTGAAGATGTCTGGAGCCACCCAGATTGATTTTGACATGTTTTCATCACCAGTTGTGAGGCCGCTTTACAGAATGCATTGGGTGAAGTGTTCCCTCAATCTCAAGCTCACCTGTGCACATGGAACCTCAACAAGAACATGACAACAAATTGTAAGAATTAATTAAATTTGTGCAATTCATCAGACAGCTGGGATTTGTTCATGGCTGCATGGTCAAAGGTGACCTACTCAAAAACTCCCAAAACTTACCTGGAATGATTCAAGAAGCTGAAGAACTCATTGGCTACTCAACCATCAGTCTTGGAATACCTAGAAACCTCATCCTTCAAATGAAGGAGCAATTATTTGTTGCTTGGGCTTGCCAACACCCTTGCCTAAGGAATCTAAATATGTCGCAAGTCAAATCCGGTCATGCATATCTCAAGACCCTAACAGTTTTCAACTTTTTAGCACTAGCGGTTGACAATTGGATCAACTTGGTGCATGAATCAATTTTCCAAGACACTATGAAGTCTCTTGTAAATTTGCCTTGATGCTTTATCCCTCTCATGGGCACCATCTCAAGTTTTGCAATCAAATAGTGCTCAAAGCAGTTCAAATGACTCCAAAAACTTGACCCAACCAAAATCTGTTCTCAAACGCTTACAAAGGGGCTGGGAATCCCTTGTGCTCATTGGATAGCAGACATTTTGGAACACGGAAATTATTTGGTGTCCACAGATTTCCACCCACAATGGAATCCGAAGTACAACCAAGTGGCACCAGTATGTTTGATCCTCCTTGATGAATTTTGTTTCAAGCTGATTTAATTGAACATTTTTTTCAGCCTAGCAAACAACCCAAGATCAATCTTGATGAAAAAAATCCACAAGCTATCAATGACCCTCTCTCACAAATGCCCAAAGTAAATTGAGAAGATTTTCAATCAAATCAACCAACTTGTTGCAGGCACTCACATTGCTGTCCCCATACAAGCTCCAAATGTCAAGAAAAAATCTCAAGGCCGCTCCTCAGTCAAGACCAATCAATCCACTTCAACAAAGCAAAATGTGTCTTCCCATGAGATTGTTGAACAGGAATTAAAAAAGAATAAACAAATATCATACAAGCAGCCAGCCAGAAGAATGGGCCCATTAGGTTGGAGATCAAAGCAAATCAAATCTTCTGGTATAATCAAGCAAGACAACCCAGAATCTGATGAAATTTATCTAACAGAAGAAGAGGGAATTAATGAAGACCTTCCTGATGATAACAAGCCAAACAAGGACCTAACTGATGACAAAAAGAAAAACAAGGACCTAGCTCATGAGAACAAGCTTAATGAAATTGCTGGAGAAGATTCTCGATACCCTTATCTCTCTCAGGTTCCAAAGAACCTCCAATCAAAGGTAAAAGATGTATTTGACCCCAAAGGAGATGGCAATTGGGGCTTCCAATAAATTGCACACACCCTTGGATATGGCAAAAATGGTTTCTTACACGTCCGGGAGGAAATAATCAAAGAGGTTAACACTAATAAGAAATCTTACCTGAAGCTACAAGGTGTTGAGACAGAAGTTAACAAGATCCTCAATGGCCTCACCATTGGCAATTGTGTGGAAGTGGTCCACCCTCAACATTGGCTGAACAAATGTTCACATGGCCAAATTCTGGCTAATGTGTATGAAAAAAGGCCAATAATGTTTCTTTCTGCTGCTTCCTGCAATTCTTATCTCCCCTTAAGGACAGTCCCCAAAGACTCTGAATCCTCTGACCCTTTTTATCTGCTCCATGTGAATGAAAATCACTGGGTTTTGGCTAAAATTGAGGGGACAGATAGGGTCATGCCCATTCCTCCCCCCATTTTAGCCCAAAAACTGCCCAAAGATCACATCCACCAAACCAAGCCAAGTGACGCAGAAGGAACTGGGGAGTGGAATTGATGTTGCATTACTTTGAAACATGGAAAAAAATGGGTGACTTACATAAAGAATGGTCTGGATCTCTTTACAGCCTTTCCGAGAAAGCTTGCAGACTTGAGACTGCTTTTTTTTCAGCTACTTCAATCTTCAGCCTCTTAGCCTATATGCCATTGAACATACAGGCTAATGGCAAGGTGCATTTTCCTTATCTTTTTTTGTTTTTGAGCTTTAGGTCTGAAGACCTGCACCAATCAACTCCTTGTGCAAAATTGGGTTTGATGCTGGTTGCCGCATGAGGCCAAGCCATTACAGTGTGGTCCCAGGACCCAGAACACTGTTTCCAGGGTGTCCTGGGACCTGTGTGATGGACTTGTACAGCTTGGTGGCTGAAAGTCAAAAAAATTGACAACTTTTCTTCTTGTCAAACTGCAAGCTTTCTTGGAAAGGCTATAATCAGAAATTGTAAATCACATTCAATTAGCCCAGCTCACATTGGGACCTTTAACACAGCTTTTAACACCTTTCAACATAAAATTATCATAAAAGTTTTTGGTCATCAGATTCAGCTGTTTTGGAACAATCTGAGCACTTTAAAAAATGTCAAAATTCTATGACATGTGGGTTAAAAATGGTGTTAAAGGTCCCAATGTCAAGTGGGATAATTATTTTGCGCATCTGATTCCAATGAATGAATATTTTGATTTTTATTTTCAAATAAAAAGTAAAAATTAAATCAAAATTGGTGTGCACTCCAGAAAGTTTGGAGTGTGCAAAAATCTATACCCAAACATTTACTACATGCACTCCAAAATGGAGTGCATGTAGTAAAATTTTGGTGTGCCTAAAGCCTGACCCTTTTTTTGGCCTCAATGACAGCCTGACAGAATGATTAACTTTACACAAGAGCTTCTCACAAGCTTCCATACAACTTAAGCAAAGGGCTGTCAAGGCCCTGAGAGTATCAAATGGGATTGAACTCTCTGCTCATTATCATTTTTAGCCCATTGAAGCTCTTTGTTTGAGGGGGGGGGGGCGAAGCACCCCTGCTGGGAGGGGAGGGACTTAGTTAAGTTCAGGTGTGATCCATGGTGGAGCCATTAGGGGGGTTCACAATTGGATTTTAGAGTTCCGATGACCCCTAAAATTTTTTCCAGCACAAAAATTTCTGACATAAAATTTAGCTTCAAATTTAAGTAAAAAACGTCACATATGTTTTCTGGTTGTCTAGCAACACCTGAAAAATTTAGTCATACCTGTTTCCTCTCACCCCCCAGTAGATATCCTGGCTCACATCGCTTTTGATCCCACTCACTCACCACAACCACCACAACACCCAACACCATCCCAACTCCTGCCACCTGTTAATCTTCACATGTCCTCGGTAAGATGTCAACTCTCTCATTTTCGTCACTCTTGGTAAATTCACAACTTAACCAAATTTTATTTTGCAGATTGATCCTTCATTGTTCATGGATTCTCGGTCATCAAGCCAAACCAATCATGGCAATTTGGCGTCTCCTTCTCCCAGTGCTACAATCAGTTCTATGGCAAACTCGGCAACATCAACCAATCCCCCGGGACTGTCCCCCAGCTGTGGTGTACAATCATCACACCCAGGAACCCAACCCTCAATTGATCCTCCTGTACCCTTGAATCCATCTGAGATGGTGCCTTCGCTGTCAAGTCTAACCCTACGCACATCAACTAGCGACA
Organism: Puccinia novopanici; assembly: GCA_004348175.1. Classification (NCBI taxonomy): domain Eukaryota; kingdom Fungi; phylum Basidiomycota; class Pucciniomycetes; order Pucciniales; family Pucciniaceae; genus Puccinia; species Puccinia novopanici. The sequence goes on along the minus strand of SMGU01002690.1, from coordinate 15,946 downwards.
ATGCCAGAAATTCAGCAGCCAAGAAGAAACATCCCCGACGCACCAAATAACAAATGCGTATTTTTAGGGAGGAGCAAGCTCAAATCAAGAGATTGAAGGCGGCAGAAAAGGCTCAAGCCAGGTTGCAAGAATCCAATACACGCAGCTCAGTCTCCTCATCTTCTCGTGGTCGTGGTAGGGGCCGTGGTGGTTCCTCACTCTCTCAATCGACCAGGGTTCCCTCCGATTCATCTCAACTTGATTCAGCTCCTGATTCCAACCCACCTTTCATACTAGAGGACTATCAAAATATTTATACGTATCTAGAAGACGAAAAGAATTATCAGCAGCTTTATGGAAGTGGGTCCAAAACTTCGGTCGGGGTTACCAACATCAGCAAGGCCGCTGCCTACGAAACATTTGCAATCTTTGTCAATGATTGATCAACTCGCGGCCTCCACTTGAATGGCAAGCAACTGCGATCCCAATTGGATTTGTATTGCAAGAAGTTTTCCAATACTAAAGACTGGTCAGAAAATACTGGTGCGGGTATTGAGGAGCATGATGGAGGTATCACCCTGGCAGAAAAACTCGAACAAATGTGTCCTTGTTACAATTGGATGTATGCCATTTTTGGCTCCAAGCACAACATCAGCCCTTTGGCTACTTACGATTCCATGGACGGCATTGGAAACATGCTTGCCTCAGAATCCAAAGATGACAGCTCAGGTACAGAGAAGCCTGATGATGATGCCGAGCGCCTGGATGTGAACTCCTTGCAGGAAGATACCCCTGACAATGGTTTGTTTGTTGATCCAATCTCTTAGTCTTTCAAACATACGGTTCTGATGACATGACTTTAGGTACGAGGTTGCAACCAATGCCCCTATCTCATGATTTAGTGCCCCCCCTCGATTCTGAAGACCAAATGCAGCTGGAGAACACGACCCCAAGGGGGACAGATGAACCCAGCAACACACAAATGTCAACCACTGATGATTGCAATACGCAATCATCAACAACAGCAGGCAAGATGGCACATGATGACTCCCAAGCGTCATCTGTACATGATACAGATAATTCACACCCAAGCGAGAGGAGCCAGACATCCATTCCATTGCCTGCAACTGCTTCTCGTCGCAACTATCCTAATCAGCGACAGTCTTCGGTAACCAGTGGTCCTCTCCGTCAGTCATGTGGAGTCTCGGGGTCACGAGCAAAATCCAGTGTGGCCTCTGCATTTGAGCATTCCACCAATAAACGATTCGACTATCTCGACAAACAGATATCCTGGGATAAAGAAAAATACGAATCCGAGGATGCCAAGAGCAAGATTCTCTTCGAATGGGAAAAAGAAAAATATGAACACGGAAAATGTCAGGAGAAAGTAATTCATGGGGTCGATCTTGAGTGGGAAAAAGTCAAGTACAATTGTGATGTCAAGCGAGCCCAAATCAAACAGGAGGAACTGATGGCATGAGAGAAGGAGAAGTACAATAACGAACAAGCCAATCATCAGGAAAACTCCGACCGACAATACACACTAGAACAATTGTGTCTGCTCCATGATCAAAAAATCAACGATGAGCGATTTTGGCTTGAGCGGGAACAATTTGAGTTTGAACGGTCAAAATTCGAAAAAGCCCAGAAAGAGAAAGATGATCGCATGCTTGCAGTGCGCGAATGGATGAAGGAGGGTAAATCAACAAGTGAAATCGAGGTTCTCATGAAAATGGTTTATGGGCCTTGATTTGGTGATCTGATTTATGATTATCTGACCGTTTTCATTTCTCCATTTCTCCATTACTCTTTCCACTTCATAGTTGCTCATGTTGTTCATGATTTCAATTAACCAGTGTAATATCAAGGTACATATCTGACTATCTTGGTCAAGGTACATATCTGACTATCTTGGTCAAGGTACATATCTGACTATCTTGGTCTCCCTGTCTTTATGTTTTCAATATTATCATTCTTTTCCATTCGATCGATTATCAGATAATGCATTGCAAATACAAGTTAAAAATAATTGATCTTTATAATGAAGAGAGAGCGGTGGCAAATAAACAGTAAAAGAATTTGTGAAACAAGTAATAGCGGAAACAACTAAAAATTAAGAGGGAATCGGCAGAGTGCCCACAGCATAGTTGTGTTCTATACAAGCCTTTTGAATTTGAGCCCGCTTGACATCAGCACTGGGCAAGGGAGAAGGATCGATTTCGCTTTGGTCGCCGGATAGCCCCACATCGGTTTGAATCTCATCCCATGAATCGCCCAGGATTGCAAGCATGTTGTGAAGAGTCACACATGCATTCACCCACCTAATAATATGATGCATGTCACGCTTGCACATGAGTGCCAGTCGCAGTTCCTGAAGCGAAGCCCATTGCCCTTTGAGGATTCCAATAGTGTGCTCGTTGCGAACCCAAGACTTGGCAATGCAGTAATTAAATTCGGTATTGACGGGGATATTGGCGGCCGGTGCTTTGTAAGAAGGGATGCAGTTCATTGAGAGGGCATAAGCAGAGTCGGCAAGCAGATATTGACCTGGCAAATGAGAAACACTTGTCACCATGGAAAGGCAAACTCCAAACAATAAAGTGAAACTAACTAACCAGAATCAAAATATTTCTCGTCATCCCGATGGACCGACATCTTCTTGAAAACCATACTGTTGCCGCAGGATCCCGGCCATCCCGTTGTGAGAACTCCTTTTGGGATGGGTGGCAGTCCTGCGAGGGGGAAATAACAGAGGTGATATTCAAGTATTTATGAAATATTACAACTTCTACGATCTGAAGCCGGATGCTGATACAACGGAAAAATGGTCCCATCCACAAAGCCAATGCAACTGGCAAAACCTTCAGTCTGCATCACCTCTGATATCTCGGCTCGGCGATCCTTGTCGGGCCAAACAACGTATTTGGATGATAGTTGGTTGATTGCATGAATGACTCGGCGGCTAACCTTGACTACTGTTCCGCGAGCGACTTTCAGATTGCAAGCAAATCATCCGACCAAAGCGCCATTACCATTGGATCCAAGTCTTTCCAGTGTCAAAGCCAACTGATGAGGTACTGGAAGTTGAGCTCGGGGACTGTTGTTGTAGAAGATTGGATTGAGGTAAATTTCTCCAAGTAACCACATGAACCCGTCCTTTGTGGTTCGAACTGCCTGCTTGAAATCCAAATCTCGAGATCTAAAGAGGACCGCCAAGTCGTATTCGTCCCGGAACATCCCTGGTTGGCGTCCATCCAAGTAACGGCAAGACAAGACAGCTGATAAACATTCCGAGAGTTGACCTTCTTCGTCCAATATCATGTTGAGAATGAATTGGTTTGTAGGGATGTTTGGTGCAAGGATATTGCCCAGTTTACGTACTGATGAAAAGCCCATAGCAGATTCAACAAGATCATTTGTTTCCTCGTATTCAACAAAGGCTAGCATCAGAAATAGGTCTCGAATCAGCTGTTGGCGTTCTCTGAATTTGTGCATGGCTTGATGTTGATGTCGTGGTTGGTGATGGAAAAACTGTGGGTTGATGTGTTGCCGTGTGGATGGGGAAAGAGTGCTGCCTATGGATGGTTGAACTTGAGGGGATCGGGGTATTTCGGTAAAACTGATGGATGAAGAGACATCAGACTGTTTCCAACAGCTACATTTTCCGGATGGCCTTACTGGATTCCTTAAAATAATTTAGGGCGCAGCAAAAGCGCAGCGTTGTTAAAAATTTCCGATGTTGCTTAAGAGCATCTCCAACGGACTCGCTAAACTGGGACTCGCGACCCCGATTTAGCGAGTTTGGGCAAAATCTGGGGTCCAGTGGACCCGCTACCCGACTCGCCAAACCCATCCAGGGTCATCCAAACTCGCCAGAGGCCGCTCCCTTTGGCGAGTCAACCTCCAACCCGACAACAAGCAACTCCGTCCGCAAGTCGTCCAAATCCCCTCCCCAGCAGCCCATCTATCCCTTCCTTCCTCCACACATATACATACACAAATCACTCATGCCCTCTCCTCTGATGTCAATCCGATGTTGTCGAAATAGCTCCCCTCCTATCTGGCAACCGTCTTTTAGGCCCAATCACACCTAGCGAATCCAATTTATAACAAACTTCTGTTTCAAACAAGGAACATGAACAAATGGAACTGAATGAGAGACCAGTTCCAAAAAAAAAAAAATGAAGATAAACCAAAAACCACATAGGTGGAGGTGGTGGGACCATTGTGTTCTGGTATGCCCAACGAAGCCGAGTGGTCAGGGATTTTGGCGGGTAGCAACTCGCCACATTGGGCGAGTCCGCTGGAGGGATGCTAGTGACACATTGGTGACAGCCTGTGAAATGAGCTCCAGGGCCGTGATCCAGTGTCTGAACAGCCCAGGGACCATTGGAGATGCTCTAAAAAAAATTCTGATGAAATCCAATTGTGAACCCCCCTATTGGAGACGCTTTAATTTCTATAGCCCCTTGTGTTACATTTGTGGTATTCAAAATTCAGACATAAAATCATAAAGGCCTTTCACATAACATTTTTTCGCAGGGACTTGTCACAAATACGTTATGTAGGATTTTATGTCCGCATTTGTTCCATAAATTCAAGGAGGAAATAGGTTCATCCTCACACGGGAGTGCTTTCTTGCAGCCTTTGCCCGTTACGCGATCAACACCGCAGAACACCGCTGCCTCTCCGAAAAGTGGCGTAAGAGTACCACTCATGTGAAGGCCGGACTAAGGAAAACGTTACAACCACTACCTCCATCCAAAGCGTGAGGCTTGCAGCAAGATATGTATGTATGTATGTATGAGGCCCTTTACTGCTCTGTACCAGGTACTGCAATATTAAAGCCTTTCAGCACTGCTTGCCATGGGCCTACCCCAAATACACTCGCCCATTTAGTCTTGTTCTCGCTGGCATTTACAGTCTGCAACATCTGGATATAAACACAAACCCCAGTCCGTCGCCGTCCGACCTTCTATTCACTACTCCCACTCATTTTCAGAGCCTCCACTCCACTACTTGACCATTTCCTACTCAACCCAATGGCTCTCCACTCCATGACTATCGCACTCCTCATCGTCGCTGCCTTGTGCACCTCCGTCGTGCTCACCAAAGAATATGGTACCAAAGAATATGGTGGAGACGGGCAAACTATGGACTGTTTCACATACGTCAATATCACTAGCACTTCTGCCTGTAGGGTTCAATTTGCTTTTGCTCTCTCTTGTCCTGCCATCCGGATAGCGAAACTCACCTTTATTTCTTTTCTGCCTCAAGTGTGTAACGATCGACCCGACGTGGTGTGCTCTGGTGGCTGCACCGGCTACACCAGTGAGTAGTAGTTCATCCTCAAGGATTTTTTCTTCCCCCATTATCTGCCACTTAAAAAATCTGACCAATCATATGGTCACTTCAGCCGCCTCCAAGTGCAGCACCAGCCAGACCTTTGGCGACCAATCAGGTCCCCTCACCACTGAAAAATGCACCGTCTCGTTTGGCCCCACGTCTGCCACCGCTACAAGTAAGTCCCATGAGTCCTAACATCTTTGAGTTCGTCCCATCACTCGAGCTAACTGAGCCCCTAACCACTGTACTGTAGTCTGCATCACCGAGAAGAGGTCCTTTACCTGCTATGGCCAGGTAACCGGCAAAGCTAGTTAGTCGCTGATGTTTTTTTTTTTTTTTTTTTCGCGCGTCCAATCTAAATCCATGCTAACATCTCCATGTGCAACCAGAGTGCATGGGATGCAAGTCATCAAAGAACCCCGCCACCGGCGGCTCCTCCTCAAACCATACCACCAGCCCTGACGGAAAGAATTCCACCACCACTACCGGAAAGAATTCCACCAGCACTGCCGGAAGCACTTCCGGTGGCGCTTCCGGCAACACCTCTGGAAACACCACTGTTGACACTTCCGGTGGCACCGCCAACAAAACTGCCGGCGACGCAGGTACCACACCACCTCCTTCCTCTACCGGTACCGACTCCTCCAAGACGTGCGTGCTAGATTCTCTGCTCTCATCTCCCTGTGTCGCAATAATACTAATAGTGTTGATGATCTCCTCCCTCATTCTTTCTCTTTGCAAGTCCTTCCGCTGGTACCGCCTTGGGTCTCAACGGAGTATCCTTGGCCCTTGCCACCTTCTTGTCTTTCATGTTCGCTTAACGCATTCACCCACACATTTAGCTAGCATGCTGAACAGCACGTCACGAAGCACCCCTATTTACTTCCCCTTGCTTTTTGGCAACATATTGGATTAAATTTTTATTCTATGTTTGTGGTTTTCGACTTCATTTCTGCCCTCGCAGCCTGCCAATGCATTATTTTAACTTAAAAGAAAAAAGCCTTTCCTCGCTCTCGATAACAATGTCCGTCTTTACACTTGTCTCGGCTTTGATCCCCAGTCCCGGCTAGGATCTAGACTTCGTTTCTCGCAGACAGCCCCACCCAATCAGCGGCATTTTCTCCCGTGCTGCAGCTGTGTGCTGTGTGGTTCTTATCCCGGTTTTTGAGGTACATTTTCTCTGCCCGTACATCGCGTCGTGCCTCAAATAGGCATGTCCGTTCTCTTGCCAGCCAGAGATTGCTCCACTAGCACTCGGATCATACCAGGCAAAGATACCACCCACCTAATTTAGCCACTGCGTTAAGTTACACCCATCCGAGGAAAATCATCCGGAAGGTGTAACTGCTACTTCTAGTAGTCTTCACCCATTCTCCCTTTGCCCAAACAGATATATTTCACATAGAATTTCAAGCACCCACAACGGATTTCAATACATTACATGGTATTAATGATGGTGATTAGAAAATGAACTAGTTAGACCTTGACGAAGCAGTCGTGTAGACATTCAGCAAGGCAAAAAGAAGTGTAACTGAGTGCGGTTGAAGCTATGTATATTGGCAGCCTGATTGCAAAGCTGTAATTGTTTAAAAAAGGATAGGGAACTTGAGAGCCCCAATGAGGCAGGAAAATTTCAATTTACTGGTATTTGATAACGACAGAAGAAGACGGCTTGCTCACGAGGTATATTGCTGTTGAGCTTGCAAAAGAGCTCGACTCGCGAGACATACGCCGCCGAAATCAGAACATTCAACGTCAAAGGCTTAAGTTGGATGCCCTCCGCGAGTTTGATCTTGCCAGTGGAAGGATTGGAGAGGCGCTCCGAAAAAAGAAAATATTCTGTCCAGAGCAATAGTGCCGGATATAGATGCAAGGCCATGTCCACACTCAGAGGTATAGCTATTTCGCCCAGATCCGGATCGACCATCTGTCAAAAATAGTTTTATTTCCCACAAAGGATGTCACTCTAGGCGTTAGATACTACTTCCTAATTATTCTTCAAGGGTTTGCATGTATGGAAGCCAACTCACCATTTGAGGGACCAACAGGATTATGGGCCAATAAAGCGTCGTAATTACCGACTCCAGCGGCAAGGCAATCGCCAGTGATAACTTGCTCACATTCCTCAAAGCTAAGGAGATCCGGGAAGGTGTGAGAAAAATCAACATCATGGGGCCAAAAACCTTAACAGAGGGGACTCACTGGAGCCACTCGGAAACAAGGGACTTAAGCTCTTCAACATAAACGTCAGCGTTGAAAAAAAGAGGCTGAATAAAGTGAGCATTCATAGTTTTTTTTCATGTTCGTCAAGTCGCCATTTTTTCATGATCGTGAAGTTGCAATTTTTTTTTTGTTCGTCAATGAATGGGAGCGAAAGAAAGAGAATGGGTTCAGTCGACCTGAAAGATTTGGACGCAGAGATCAAGACAGATTTAAAACTGACCCCCATATGGTGAGAAAATGCGAACGACCGCCGTTGTTTTCGAAAAGGGGCTCCAGGACCTCTAGAAGCCTCGGAAGGAAGAGAGAGAGAGAGGAAGGGGGAGAAGCCTGATGGGTAAGAAGTACCTTTTTTTGCCTTTCCGTGCGAGGGTGACGGTTTCAAGATCATGAGCCAGAGAAACGGACGTACCGCAATGGTAGGTCAGTCGGAAGCCGTTTAGCAGTAGACCAAGCCCCACAATACGATACGAAGTCGCCAGTATCGAGTTCTGCACTTTGGTATTGGCCATCTTCACCGCGTTTGCTCGTATTGAAGGTCTGTTCCCCTTTAGAGGGTTTGTAAATCAGCAAAGAATCGAAGGGTGTAAGTGGATGTTTTTTTAGTCTTATAGAGTTGACGCAGTCAAGTCGAATTGAACGCGAAACCATTCATGTTTTATAGAGGCCACTGAAGCCATTTTCCCACAACTTCCTTTTTTTTTTTGTGACACGGCTCAGCACAAGGTACATAACTTTCGGGTTCTCCGGCCGGTGCGGCCGACACTTGCCCCCAAGACCACCGCCGATCCGACTAAGGGCAGGGCGCTTGGACTGCTGTCTGACCCAACGGTCAGTCCTCCGCTGTGGTGCTGGGTTGTTTGACGGGTGTGCGACCTTACCAGCGGCTCGCCGGTCCCCCTTTTTTTGTAAATGGTTGGGTCGCGTGCCAAGGTTATGTATTTCGCCCGCGCCGGCGCTTCGTAAGGACCACGCGTGCCCTGAATCACAGCCTCAGTGCCTCACTATAGGGGTTCCAAATAGACTTTGTTAACCACGAAAAACAAGAATAACACCAGTAGGAATTCCGAGGACAGGGGATAATGCATGTGTGTAAGGCTGAGAAAGCGTGGTGGTTCAGATGGATTAATTTGAACCTTGTATAATTTAGCAAGCTTGCCCCGTCGAATTGGATGGGGCGCATTTGGGATAAGATTAAATTGAATCTGAGTGATTTCTACCCTAGAGATGACTATAAGGGCTCGAAAATTGTGATTTTTAGTGTAAACCCTGGATCAAAAAAAAAAAAAGAATGAAAATGGATGGAAGTCTGAATCCTTTGGAGGCGCAATAATTTCAAAAGAAGGTATCACAGTTATTTAACTGGAGGACATTCCAACTTGCTGGAATTATACTTTGTGGGAAGGTAAGTGCCAGCAAATTGGCCTGGAATAGTTTGAGCTGCATGAATTTGAAAGATGCAAATAAAGACCAAATTTGCTGATAATTTCACCCAAACGTCTCCATTCTTGAATGGAGAGTCAGGTAGCTTGGGCAGGCACCAGCACCCCTTCTGATGTGGGCCTCCAAAGGAGAGGCTTCCAGATAAATTAAGATTTTAGGCATCAGAAATTACAGAGTTTTGGTGGCAAACAATCTGCCAGCCATTTGGGCTCATTAGTCCAGAGTAATCATTGCCAGCAAGCCAAACTTGGTTGAGTGTATCCTAGTTATTATCACTTGACCGAGTTAACATCCAGATTAACTGGGATGACCTCAACAAAGATAAGTTTGCTCAAAGTGAATTCTTCAATGCCTTGATCTTGCAGCTCACATGGCACTAATCAGGATTCAAGATGGGAAAAGTGTACAATGCCATTTTAGGACAAACTTTCATTTAATGGGGGTTTCAAAGTAGAAACCCCATGCATGCAAGTCAAATGTAGCAGGGGGTCTTGCTTGAATTTATGCAATTTGTTCTTCACAAAATCACATACAGTACAGTCTGTTGAGGCAAGGCAGCTCAACACATTAAAAGATTTTTAAAGTGTGATTGATTACCTAAATGAAACCAACACATTGAAGAGAGAAAACAATTAGGAAAAGAAGAAAAGATTGATTGAGGAGAGACAACTAACAGTTTGACAAGGAGTTGCATGAGAAGATAAGGCTAAGAATAAGGAAGACAAGATTGATGGAGGAAAAAAGAAGGAGAAGACTGAAAAGAAGAATTAGTTGTCTTGAACATTATTGAGTTGATTAGTTGAATCTTACTAGGCAGACAGGAAGACTGCAGAACACCAAATAGAGAGTCAAGGATGAGAAGCACAGGAAAGGTGTTGAGTGATGAATTGTGAGTGTTGAGATTGTTGAGAAATAGGTTAAGCTGTGTGGATATGAATAAAGGGAATGGGAGAAGAATTGAGGAGATGGAAGTGGTTAAAAAAGGAATGAAGACAGAACAAGAGAAGTTGAGAGTGACAGGTAGGTTGAAAGGGAAGTGACAAGTCTGAGTTCAGAATTAATTTAAAATCTTAGACAAATCACCCCCATCCCATTTACAGCAAGACAGGTGCTCAAAGTCACAAAAATATTATGGGGAGCAATTTGACTTGCTGCCTGGGATTTTACTTTGAGTCCCACTAGTGAGACTTTGTGTCAGCCTCTATGCTACTAACCAAGTGTTTTAAGGCACTGGTTGTGCTATGAGTGATTGATTTTTGTGGTGATTTGGTAAGTTGAAGAGTTAATTCCTGTAAGTAATCATTATAAATAATAATTAGCTCTAAGTATTTAAATCTTGCAGAGCTCTTCTCAACCTTATAGGGAGGGAAATCCACTAGTGTATGTGGATTGTTCCTGCTGAGACAGACAGGAAATAGTTTAAGATGTGTAAGTAACAAGTACCTATGTGGAATTGGGCCATTATAAGGTTTGGGGTGCAACTAACAACTGGAGTAGTGATTCAGATGTGCTTCAAGACTTATAAAGTCACTAAAAGATTGATTCGGGAAGACAATAGGCTGTATGGATGATGGTGGATGCTTAATTCAGTGGAAAGAACACAGTATAGGGCTGCTGGGATAATTTATAAGCTATCTGTTGGGGAGTTTATAATAATATTTGGTGGCTGAATGCACTTTCTGAGTGACTATGAGGCTTGGGGGAAATTACCAGAGGAAGCTTGTGCTTGAATATTCTCACAGGGCGCTAAGAAGCACCCATGATCTGCCTTGTGATGACTCTGAGGCTCACTGGGATCAAGATCATCAAAGGTTAATCCTTTGGAGCATTGCAAGGTTACAACAAGCAGATCTGTGATGGTTCTTAGCTTTAAATTAAAGGACACATCACAGGATGCTGTTAAGGTTGGTAAACATTTTTATCTCCTTCCTGGAAGTTCTCAGAATATTTATGGTGCTTAACTTTGAATTAATGCTCATCATTGGATGGTATTAAAGTTGATAACAACTTGTTAACTCCTTCCTGTTGGCACATCAGTATAAGATACTGATCCAATGAGCTGTTATACTTTCAATAAATAATTTATAAAAATTCTAAATGTTTATAAAAATACTTGTGACACATATATTGTATGTTAAGTTATTTTTATGTTATATTTTCAGGTAAAATATAATAATAAAAATAAAGAATAAAATAAATGGACAAAATATGATGTAACAAAACAAAACCTGGCAAAACTAGACAAAACCTTGAAAAAGGAAAAAGGAAAAAGGATGGTGAAGCACTTGCTCCCACACCTCACCACTCATCACTCATCACTCATCACTCATCACTCATCAATTATCACTCATCACCACTCATAACCTCTCCATATCAAAACCAACCTTGGTTCAATTCTTGAGGTGAAACAAAACTAGGCAAAACCTAGCTGAGTAATCCATAATTAATCTGTGAGGTTGAATTAAGGTTAATACAAGGTTATTGCTATGTAAATGACACTTGTATGATTAATAAAATATTAATTGTACTATATTTGTTCTGATAAATTATAGTACAAGTTATATAATATTAATATTAATATTTTAACAACTGATGATGTATTCTAACAACTTAATAAATAATTTAACATGATGAATTATGTAATTAATATCAATGTAACTACTTGGGGAATGTCAGGTATGGTGATATTACCTCTGTGGTTGACACTTTTTCAATAACTATCCATCAATTTCTACAAGGACTGGTTAAGATAGGTCTTTATCATTACAAAGCTGTATGGTCATAGCTGCATTGGGTGTGGAAAAGATACAAAACCTAGGGAGTCAAGGAAATAGATAATTATGAAATTCTAGGTAGCTCAATTAATACACTACTAGAAGAAAAATGAGATTGGAGAGTTTATCAACCCTACACATTTTTCCCAAAAATAAGTTAAACAATCAATGACTGGGTCTTCCAGTTCTGTAGTATTAATGGCTTTCTGGAGTTGTTATGCTGCATTCAAGCAATTCTAGAAGTGTTTTTAAGCTAAAACATCTACAGTGAATGATATAAAACTGGATTTTTGGGCTTTCTGGGGTAGCTTTGGTGATTTTTTGCTAACAGCTTCCAGAAAAACACATGCTTTTAGCCAAAATACTCTGGGCTATGCTACACCAAGACAACATTAGTATAGCTGGCCCAACTTTTAATTTTTCAAGAACAAGTTAGAATCATCATTGGAGGAGACTGAGTTGTTAATAAAAAAACACCAATTTCAAAACAGGAAAAATATCAAGTCAAAAATCCTGAACTGAGCAAGCTAAAATCATGACTTGAGTTTCAAGCCCCATATTTAAAGGCTAAACTTCCAAGTGGCTCTGGCCAGTGCACCAGGCTCTCTGATTAAGGGTATTTGGTTAAGCTGAAAGTTTCAACCATGTGCAAACTTGCACCATGAATGCTGCACAGGTTACACCATCTTAAATAGATTGAATGAAATGGACGGCCTGTTAAAATGCAAGTTATACTTTCATGAGATTTTAATTAACTTGACCTAGAGGATTTGATACAACAGAACTTGCACCTCTTCATACACGAGTTCACAGAAATTTCACCTTTGTGACAGCTACATGCACTGCAAAAAAAACTTGATCAACTGCCTGCAGTTGACATTCAGCATGCTCCAGCCAAGCTGCCATCCAAACTCCACATGTTTGCATATGTAGATTTTTTGGCACAGTCACTGTGCAGTGTGCACAGTGACTGTGCATCCAAGCTTGGTTGAATCAATATTGGAGAAAGGTTTGAGTAACACCACAAGCTTCCTTGGACTTTCAGCATGTCAACTGCAGGCAGTTGAGCATGTTTTTCCCCCAGTGATGATTTCCAGTCATGAAAGTGGTGCATGTTTCTATCAACATATTGGTATTTTGACAAATCAAGTCCACAGTGGCTGCATATAACTGTGTATTATATTCAGGTTGGTGCACCAAAACAGGCCACCAAAACAAAAATCCAAGCCACTCTTTTCTTTGGGGTACCACAGATGGACTTGTGAACAATATATTCCAGATCTACTACTTCTGTTGAGCTTCAAGATGTGTATGGCAAGACTATGAGGGGGTTAAGACTTGCTTCAATTCTGATTTCTATTTTGGAAGGGGTGGGGGGCAGTGGAGAAAAGACGATACTGTGGAGGTTTTGTATATTTCCATAAATCATGAATATCACTTGTTCAGCCTTTTTTTTTTGTATCAAGGGAAGGGAGAAGATAGAAAAGTAGAGCAAGACCGAAAAAAGACACCAAAAGACTATGACGAAAGAAAGTAAAACAAGAGAAAATGGTGGAGAACTAGAGTTTACGACTCTTGACGACGCCGACTTTGACGCCGGATTTCTCGCCGAGGTAGCCGTTAAGGGTGCGACTTTGTGCGGCGAGATCGGGTTTGAAGGTGGGACGTTGGGTGGAGATTTTCTGCTGGGCCTTATCGAAGCGTTTGCGTTTCTTGACTCGCGGGTTGCGGTTCTCCTTGGCCCGCTTAGGCGTCAGCCCTTTGTTCTTCAGGATCTGTCGAGTGATCTCACGCGGCCCATTCGCCCCGTCTCCTTCCCCTTCTGTCGTCAACGCATCTCTGTTGTATCAAACATGTTGATTTCTCTCAGCTGCTTTTTCTACACCCCTGCAAATGTATCTCAGAGAGGAGAAACCAATCACTTACCGTTCGGCCAGTCTCCTCTCATCGTGTTGCGCTTTCTTGTTCCTCTTGGCCGCCAACTTGAGCTCTTTGATGGTATTGTAGTAATCCGATTCCTCGTCACGGTCCAGGGAAACATCAGGCTGATCATCCTCAAACTTATCACCAAAATGGCCACTGTCATCATCGTCATCTTCCACAGAATGGTCTTGCTGTTTCAAGAATTCACGGCGTTGAGATTCCTTGGTGATGTAAGGCAAGTCACTATCACCACTGGCAACACCTGTACCCGCAAGGGCCTTTTCTCTCCTTTTGCCCTTGGCATCAATCTTGGCCGTGTAGAACCGCAAGCTTTTCTTCTTCTTCTCTTTCTCAGTTGCTTCTCTTTCCGATAATGAAGTCGATTCAAGGAAATCCATCTCGTGTATACCATCATGCTCAGAAGAGTCAATGACTTTGGGCTTCGATGGCCTGGGCGGTAGGCTTTTAATTAACACGTTCGGATCTTCCACCTCAACTTGATGAGAGCTGTTCTTCGGATCTTTCTTTTTCTTTTTTTTCGATTGCTTAGATTTGGATGGAGCAGCCGACTGTTGATCTTTGTCGGTCGAAGAGGCGCCCGAGGCTTGATCCGAGGACTTGCGACGCGTATTGCTCGAACCAGGATCAGAAGAATCCGGGTTAAGATCATCATCTGGGTTTGATTGATCAAAGAGTAGATCGCGTAGTTCTTGGTCGAATTCCAATGCCGGGAATTGACCGCCAAACGTTCCAGATTCGTCGAGCATGAGTTTCTTGCTATCAGGGCTGTCGCCAATCAAGCCAACTTGCTCCATCAGATTTAATGTAGTTCGCAAGTCAATCAATGACTTGGTTACCGATGCTATCAATGTGGGAGCAGGTGGCGGAACGTGCAGCGAGAGGTGCATGTAGAATGCTGTGGTTGATACATAGGTCGATAGAACGTCTACGCAATGCGCAAATTCTTACGGTAAGCTCCCCTGCGATGAGATCAACAAGGAATCTTGACGAGAGGAGGAAAATAAAATTCAAGTTTGGGGACGTACGATAATGCAGTAAAATTATTGCCTTGTTGTAATCTGGCTTTTCCTGATCTTCATGAGAGGGTTGGCTTGGCGAAGAGATCTTCTCTTGGACTTCGAATAATGCGGCCAGCGAGCGTCGGAAATCGTTCAAGAGCGCTAGGCACTCGGGTTTAGTCTTGAGTAGATAAGCCACCGCTTCAGGTTCTGAATCGAATTCCTGGACAAAGGTTGAATGAGAAGCTGAGTTTCCGTCTTGGTTAATCTTCTTCGTAGTTTCGGTGGCAAGAACTTCCTCTTCGGACGCATAGTCCAGATATGACGAGTGATCGCTTGGGAGTAGTTTTGATCTCGCTTTGGCTTGTAGTCTTTTGACCTCTTCGAGCTCCAATGCTCTTCGTTCCTCTTCTTCTGCTGCAGCCTCAGGATCGTTCGTTGACTTTTTCTTCCTGGATTTTGGCTGGGTAACGTGATAGGATTTCCAAGTCGATTCATCCTCTTCGGAGGAGCTGTCGCTGTCTATTACATAGACTTCCTTTGTGAGATCGTTTGGATCCAGCTGCATGAGATGTTGATCTTGCCCTGATTCCGCGTCCGAATCGGTCGAGTTGGACTGAGTCTCTTCGGCCGAGGTTACTTTTCCAAATCGGCCTTTGTGGGAATTATCGACCAAGACTTTCGCCTTTCGCTGCTTCTTTGGCTTCGGTCTGTCACTTGCACCGTCTGATTGGTCTTCATACCCTTCGTGTTCGTCGTCGTCACCATCATCAATGTCCAGCAGCTGCTCTGGAATCTCCAAGTCATTTTCCAGCCTGGTATCCCGACCAATTTGTTGCAACGAAACTTTATCCAGTCCTTCGAAGACTGTATGCGTGCAAGCCAATCAGTTTTTTGTTGCTCCTTCCCGGTATTGGTGTAAAAAAAGAAGAATCTTACATTCATCCTGCTCATCTTGAGCCTCCTCTTGGTCCCAGTCAGCCAGTCGTTTGATGCTACTGTGACTAGGATCAAATTTTCCAACATCTGGTCTCAGGTTTTGCGGTTGAGATCTGCTGGCACGCTTGCCAATCTTCTGGGCCTTTCCTCTTGCCATGGTGGGTGTTGTGTTGAAGTTGAGGAATCGGGGGAAGGCTGTGTAAAAGGGAAACTGGTGGGTGTGACGTCGGCACATGTGGTCAACCCCATTTGCATATGCAATTTGTCCCGGGGCAAGACTCATGCATATCGAGCTGACTGTTG
>SMGU01002687.1:0-26428 GCA_004348175.1 Puccinia novopanici | reverse complement strand
ATGACTACCGCAACTGTAATGAAAAAAGAATTTGAGGGTATTTATACCCATGATTAAAAGACATGAAACAGACGGCTAGAGAAAGTGTACAATAGACCAGGCAGAGATCTCATTGTGAGGGTCCAGACGAGGCGGTGGTGGCCCCAGTTACAGCCGCGAGAATCATCATTCATCTTCTCGCAATGCCATCAGATGGGCTTGAAGCCACTCTGCATTTATTTGCCAGACACCATTCATGCCCTGACTTTTTTTTTTCATAAATAGAGCCCTGCGGTTCTGCTGAACAGGACTTCTCCACCCCTCACCCCCACCGAACTCCATCCTACACCCCCCACAAAAGAAAAGAAAAAGAAGAAAGACTTCGGTTGAGAAAGATGCATTCACCAATTGTCTTGGTCTTAGTTATGGCATTCTGTATACTCAGACATGCCACTATGCAACCCGGTGGTCCCAGAGTGAGCACTCAACCATTCCTCTAATCTAACCCTCTTATCACTGTGAACTTCTGAAGGAAAGAAACACCCTGTACCACTGTGTTTCTGAGCCTGGACATCCTTACAACGCGTCTTTTATCTCTGAATTCCTCCTATAGCCCCAACAGAACAAGTTTGATCCTGCCAATTGTAAAGACTGCCCAGGTTTCTTTTTGATAGGATTTTGCCGGGACCTTGGCTGCTAATTGCTCAAGACTCTCACCAGCCTTACCAGCAGACACCACTTGGATTCAAGATTGTGGATCATGTCATTCTCATGTTTCTGTGTTCCATTATCCAAAGAGCATCTGCCTGTCTTGATGTAGTCTTCTTGAAACCAGATGTGATGTGGGGCCTGCTTGCACGTCTCTTTCCACTTCTGTCTTGCATTTCCAAATTCTTCCTGTTGGTTTCTCCACCGTGAATGAAGCAAAATTTTGATGGAAAGGTGTCTGTCTTTTACCAATGCTTTATGGAAAAGTTCAAGGTCTTTGAAACACCACAACACTTCAGATCATCCACCTATGAATCGTCAGTTATCACTATTCAAGAAATTATTCTTGAGAGGCTGATGCTGTGCTTCGTTAATTTTATTCCTACAATACACATATCCCACTCTTTTCAAGCCTCCAATGATACACTTTTATGTTACAAACTGGGTGATATTACAGCCTTTCCAAGAAAGTTTGCGGAATCAAGACCTCTTTTTTTTGTTATTTTTTTTCTTTCAGTCACTTGAATATTCTGCCTCTCAGCCTGTATGCCATTGACCATACTGGCTGATGGCAAGGTGCATTTTTTTATCTTTTTTGTTGTTGAGATGTAGGTCTCCAAACCTGAACCAATCGACTCCTGGTACAAAATTGGGTATGATGCTGCTACACCCGGGAAGCTAGGCTACTCAAGTGTGGCCCCAGGACCCTCAAACATTGTTTTCAGGGTGTCCTGGGACCTGTAGGCTGGATATGTAAAGATTGGTGGCTAAAGTTTGGTGTGGCTGAAAGTCAAAAAATTTATCAAAATGTCTGCTTGCCAAACCGCAAGCTTTCTCGGAAAGGCTGTAGGTGCCGTGTGCTTATGAATGCCACTATACTTCAATCTTAACATGAAAAACAAGAACAAGAAGAAGGAAAATCCTGGGAGGAGGAGTATATTCTGACTCCTGAATGTGAACAACTTTTGAAGCACATTATTCTTAATGTGACTTGATAAAAAAAAATCAAGCAATGCTAAATTTGGTTTGATATCAAAGAAAAATCAATGGAAAGTTTTTAGCATAATCCAATAGATTTGGTAAATAAGATCTAGATTTTTTTAGAAGTAAGACCTGCATAAAAGCTGTTAGAGATTCTTCCAGTCATCAAGAAGAATCCTCAATATCTTATGAAAAAATAATCTGTATCTCTTCCATCTCTTCCAAAAAAGATATATGGATGGTATACACATTATGCCACCCTGGATGTGTCAAAATACCAAGGCCTGCATGGGGTAATGCCTGTTGAATGAGTCTGCTACTTTTGGTGATCCACAACAATGGGCAGGGGGTCATAGTGGCTGCCCACAACACCCAATTGACACATTTAACAATTACTAACATTGTAATCATCAGATCCCCAGAATGAGTCCCTACCCTGGCAAGAGCTTGTTACTTCTATGTGAAAATGCCACAATCTATGAGGGTGACCACATCCAAAAGATCTACCAGCAGGCAAAAATCCACTTGATTTTCCTTCCACCTTACTGCACCAAGCTCAATCCAATTAAGCTTTATTTTGCTGCAATAAAAAGCAATCTTCAAAGCAACCTGTTGTTAATCCAAACCAACAATAAATCATGGGAGATTAGAAAAGTGACTGCAGAAATACTCAAAACAGAATTCTGCCAAAGTCTCTACAAGCAATGTGGATAATGTGTTTCTCCTCCCACAATTTGAAACAATCATCATCCTTCTTTTTGCTTGACATCTTTTCTTTATTTACAACCCTCTCTCTCTCTCAATTGTCTTTCTTTCTTTTCCCTAGTTTCCTATTAATTCAGATGTAATCATTCTGAGTCTTTTTCTCACTGACTTTGATTTATCAAATACAATTGTAGAGTTAATTAATAATCACATCACACATGTAAGTTAATTGCTCGCAATGCTATTCTTAGTGTGAGAATACAGGCAGACAGAAAGATAGTCTGAAATGGATTTTTTTTTTAAAAAAAAAAAAAATGTAAAAATGTAAAATATAACAGAGGCTGGTTAGCTTTTGATTTGAAGTAAGGATCAACATGCTCCAGAGGGTGGTGGAAAAGAAGGAATCCTAATCTTTCTTTGAATTCTTATCATATTTTAATACATTTTCTCAGAGTTGAGCTATTATTCAATCACTGAGACCCCATTTGCTCGTTTGGCTTTGGGTTATTCTCTTGGATTGGAATAATTTGTAGCTAACTATATCATTTTTTTCAAGAATCTCAAGGGTGGCCACTTATCAGGTGAAAGCTTGATGAATTCAAGGTAGGCACTTGTTGAATTGATTGTCAATGTTACCATGTCAAATATTGGTTGCTATCAGGTTGTGTTGAGCTGCCAGCTATATTTTTTTTTTCTGAGAAAGCAGACTAAGAGCTGAGAAAATTTTTTTGAAGTGGAACTGGATGTATGATCAATCTTGCGCTTTTTTGAGCTGAGATTGAAAAAGGGGATTGAAAAGGGGGGGGGGTGAGTTAATTGAATCCCCATTGACACCTACGTTCTAACAACTCAAAATTAGTCATCAAAGGAGGTGGGGGCTGTCAGCTGGCTACTATTTGGAGCCAACTAACAAAGACATTAGAAAATAATTAAATAATTATAAAGAATCTCAGCACAAGATTGAAATTAAATAATTCAAGTAATCATATGATTTTTCACACTTCATTTAAAAATAAATAATAAAGTTAATTAGGCTCCACTTGGCCTCCCCAAATCATAATGAAAAATAACCAGATTTTTACATGAGATTAGTATGGGGGCAACTGGATATCATCATCACAATTGATGATGTTTGGAATTCCCCCTAGCATTGTAATCTACATGAAAATAGATTATGATTCATTATACTTCCCTGCCAAAGTGATTATTTTGGTTTGGACCAAAATAATCACTATCATAAGGGCTCTACACACTCCTCCCCCCCTACATTGCACAACTAGCACCACATCCTCACGTTCAGCTGCCCCCCACCTCACACAAACATAAGCTCCACATAAAAGGGAGGATCACAGCAACCCCTCAACATCATCAATCAATATGAAAATGCTGTCTCAACCAGCCTGTACGTGAAGACAGGATTCCCACACTTCAGGGAAATAATTCAAATGGGATTTTAAAACCCTATTTGTGATATTACACAAACCTTTGCTGTCCTCATGCATGATTTGGATGGCCAAACAGAGCCTTAATCACATTTTTTTTCACACTTAATTCAAAAATATATAATAAAAGAAATACATGAAAAATAATCATAAACAAAAATTATTCTTCAGTCAGAAATCATATGTCATATGCTTCATTTAAAAATAAAGATGAAAATAATTAATCATATTTCATATGTTTATTTAAAAATATAAATAATAATAATGAAATTAAATAATAATAATACCATCAGCACTGGGTGCTAAATTTTGAAGCTAGTTTACCCCTGAATTAGTGGGGACTACCTCTAATCAAGGAGTGAAACTGCACTTGTTGGGACTAAGTGTATGATTAAGGCTTGTAAGCCTTCAAAAAGGACTGGATCCCTGGATTAGTGGGGAGTTAATCTAGTCCCCACTAGCTCTAATTGAAGTTCAGGGCTAAGATAATCTTTGGTTAGTCTGTGCCAATGCAGATGACACTTTGGTCTAACCTAACAACCAATGCAAATGGTCTAAGACATTAAGATGTTTCTAATCACATTGTTTTAACACAAATAATACACACTCTTTAAATGGAAAAAGCCCCACTACAAGCTTGCTTAAGGCCAAATAAAAGCAAAAAGGTCAGATATATTGATGTAAACACAAAATAAATGTGCTGCAAAAGGTGCAGCCCCAATAGAAGTTCACATAGGGTTTTCTAAGACTCAAAAAGCCTAAAAAGGTGCCCAGAAGACTATTCCAAACACTAGACCATGTTTAACCATTGGATGAAACAGCCTAGAAAATTTATGATGCATATTAGAACCAAAATTGATAA
This sequence comes from Puccinia novopanici, assembly GCA_004348175.1. Classification (NCBI taxonomy): domain Eukaryota; kingdom Fungi; phylum Basidiomycota; class Pucciniomycetes; order Pucciniales; family Pucciniaceae; genus Puccinia; species Puccinia novopanici. The sequence continues at coordinate 21,751 of SMGU01002687.1, read as the reverse complement.
GGGCTGGCTTGCAGTTTGACAACCTAGCATGGTTAAAAAACCACCTTGGTCCATGAATAGGCCAGTGTGAACCAGGCTAAAACCAAGGCAGGGGTCTGTAGCACAGTATCTAGCCCAAGTAAAAGCATAAAAATGATTCAAAAGAAAATGATTTTAGAAGAAGTAGGGCTACTAAAGAAGTGCCCCAGATTTAATATTTAAGCAACCTGTCTTTCCCCAATTTCTATTTTTCCTCAGCTTCAGAATATTCCACAGAAATCACACCACACCAGTTCCACCTGTTACCAACCATCAATAAATATTTTTTTTGTCATTTCTAATTTTCTGAATCTCCCAATAAATACCCTTCAACTCCCTGGAGTCCTCAGAGCAGCCCAATTTCTAAGTGAGTAATAACCCTTCTCTGAATCTCCCCCATTTCCACTTCTTTGACTGGGATTATCATTTAGACAAACCCTGCCCAGCAGGCCTCAGTTTATTTTAAATTTACCTAAGTCCTCTGTAATTTTGGAAAGACAACTTTGAGGGATATAAACAACCCCTGCTTATCAGGCCCCTCTGGAAAATTAATAATAATATATATTTTTTTTTTTTATCTTATTATTTTTTATCTATTATTTTTTAATATTCAAATACACTTGTATATTATCCAAACTCATTTCTTAAAGTCCAAAACTGCCCACAGGAGCTCTATCCTCAATTTTTGTGGCCATTTTTCTCCTTCTGTAGCTAGAGGGCTTATCCTTGGCATCAGGCAGGCGGACAGGGTGAAGAGTTTTTGGCGGAATAGACCCAAAAAGGGTAGAAATCTGGCCATAGCCAAAGTTCAGACAAAGATGAAAAAGTACCTATCAACTCAATCTGAGGGGCTCAAGTGCCTCAGCAAAGAGTGCTCTTGTTGGGGCTAAAGTGCCAACAAGAGGAACAGTGCGGTAAGAACTGATGATTTTATTCCCTCTCTTTTTGGGCCAGCTTAAGTAGACTAAGTACAAGTGACCAACTTGTGGTTGCAATAAGACTAATCAAGCAGTTAGAGCAGAAAAGGGGTTTAACAGTTAATGAGTGACAGGTTTGTGAAAAGAGAGGAGACAAGAGTGAGGAGCAAAAAACAACAAAAATTCAACACAGGGGGTCTTTTGATGAGGCTGTTAATCGCTAAAGCTTGAGCACAAGTCTGTACCACACCATAGGTCAAGGGGATGTAGTGGTTTTGATTTCCTGAATCAATATAGACTGGGAAATTCTCATTTTATTTCATGTTTTGATGGTGCTTCTGGTACAAATTCTCCATATGCAGATCAACAGTGTCTTCAAAAACATTGAGAGACATTGGGATCAATGGATTATTCTTTGTTCTTACCCCTTAAAAAGGAAGATTTTTGAACAGCTTCAAAACTAAAGAAGTGGTTCTGGACTTCCACTGAAGCAGTAGCTTGCTTCTCAATGGCACTGTGGTACCCCATTTGAAGCTTCAATACACAGTTGAAATTTCCCTTACCCAATCCAGTTGCAGCATAAATCCATTGGTTGAATGATGCTCTATTGGTTATTTGATAGTTGCAGGCTTTGTTGAATTACAGCATCAAGGGGGATCAAAGGAGATGCACATGCCATTCAATTGGTGGGGACCCAGTTGAAGTTTAATCCCAGATCAAAAGCCCCAAGCTTTTAAATTCATTGTTGCATTTGGCAGCTACTTTGAGCTACCTTAATTCCAGGAATATTATTACTCTGGCTAAAAGGGCAACAAAATTCGTAAAAAAAATGAGATAAATATTACATTTTTGAGTTTCGGAATGTTTTAATATTTTTGAGGATTTTTGGGGATTTTTTTGATGATAAAGAAGCATCAAATTGGAAAAAAAAAATAGGAAAACACCAAGGGGCATGCAAGCAGGGTTGTTGAATGTTCCCTTTGGAGCCAATACCTGAGTTAAAGGGGTATTTTTTGGTGAGCTGGGGCATGTAGAACAGGTCTTTTTAAATACCCAGGGAATAATAAAGGATCAGAAATAGAAGGAATTATGATATATAATGGTTCCTGCAAGCATTATACTTGCACAAAAGGGCCAGGTGGATGGAGTGGAGGAGTGGAAGGGCTTTTGTGAAGAAAAGAGAAATGTTTCAAATAACTTGAAGAAGCTTATGAGTCTGGAAACTGGTTGGGATAACTGGGGGCAAGTACTGGATAAGCTTAAGGCTGGAATGAGCTGAGGAAAGTCCAGAGGGGGCCAGAGGAAAGGGGGCCTTTTAGTTATTTCTTACAATGATAAAGGATGTGAAGGGCTACTCCTATGGTTATACTTGTAGGGAGTGACCATGATTCATTGGTTCAATAATATTCAATCATTTATTGCACCAAATGTGAATTTTTTCGAATTTTGTTATTTATTTTTGAATTTACTTCATGTTATTTACTTGTGACTACTATGTTGGCTTGTCTCTGCATAGTAGCAAGCTGAAAGCTAAAATCTCTTGAAACTCTGCAAATAAATTTTTTCTGTGGTTTGAAGATGATCTTGAATGCTTCACAAGAGGTCATTGACTTCCATACTGAATTCTTGGACTTTTGCATGGAATAGAAAAGTTGGAATGTAGTTGAACAAGTGATTGTTTGTGGTATCTGGAATACAAAAGAGGGATTTAAATTCTCCCATTAGGTATTCTATCAAGATAGAAAATAAATAACCTCTACCGAATTGCTCTGATGCTTTCCTATTTTGGTTAGAGATTCACAATTGCATTGGAAGAGGTCAACCCCAAATCCACCATGGTACACCAGTTTTCAGAAAGGTGTAGAGGAAATTCTTTCAGTATGAGGGATTATGAAGGTGCACTGATGTAATGAGTTTTATTTTGAAAGCCAAAAACTAAAAAAAAAAGTAAAAACTGAGTTTCAGACATGGGAAACACATAATTCAAGTTTTTAATTTATTTTTTATTTCCAAGGTTCATTATTACAAGCACAATATCTGGAGTCATTATTTGAGCTTCCTGAGGTGAGGTGTTTTCCACAGTACTCAATTGGCACAAGGTCCTGCCTCAATCTAATTGGACCCAGTGGATCACATTTGAACTCCAGAAAGACTAAAATTTCAGCCCTCCTATACAATATGAGTATAAAAAACTTGAATATGAACATCAACCATGAATAACTGTTTCAAAATATCAATTGTTTATAAGTCCATTTCATCAATTTTCATTTATATAAGACTCTTTCATCAATCATCAATCACTTTTTTAATGTTTTTATTTCAAGGTTGTCCTTCATCTTGTGTGAATGTAATATTATTCCTGGTACATTTTGTTGCCTTCATCTTTCTCATTTTCCTTGTAATAAAGTTTTTCTTTTCTGTTTGATGGATGTCCATGATTGTGGGGATGTGTGATCCCAGGACTCTGAATACTGTTCTGGGGACTAAATGCTGTATCAGTCACAAGAATTCATCAAAGAGAAAAGCAAATCATAGTTACAAAGAAAAGAAGAAAGAAGAAAGTTATTCTTTCTTGTAAAATTTTTATTTCATATTGTTTGACTGTAATATCATTCCTGTTATATTGTTTTGCTTTTATATTTCTACCTTTCCTTCTAATAAAACTGTTCTTTTATGTTTGATAGATAATGTCAGCTATGTGTATGAAACTAGGGGGATCCAATGGATATGCCTAGTACTAGCACTGTGCTGAAATTATTAAAAGAATAGATTAATCTCAATCTACCTAGTGTATTGCTACTCTAGTTAAACTAATGTCCCCTTGTGGCCCAATCAAGGATGTCTTAAGGTAGGAGATACCTCTTTAAGATCAACTTACTTGGTATAAAAGTGAAGAAGATAGAGGGACAGCTGATCTGTGCTTATATGAAAATAACAACAAAGTTGTTAAAAGTAGCTGGCAAGCACTTAAACTGATTGGCTGCTTGTCAGAGGTGGTGGTCTTGCTGCAGCTCCTTTTAAGGATCAAAGAGAAAGCTTTTAAATGGGGCTTTTAATAAGACTAACTATTGTTCCAGTGGTAAAAAGGTATGGTGATGGGGAGATGGAAACACAACTCTAAAAGTAGGAGGAGGGAATTCACTGCACTTACTATAGTATGTGGGGTGAATCACTGAGGATCAATCTCAAGGCCAAAGAGGCCACCTTTTATATTCTTTAGGTCTCTCAGGGAGAGCTCATGGTGTATCACACCATTCTTACATCAAATGATGCCATAATGGTGTCATCTTGCACCATAATAACTCAATTGAGTACTTCCATTCATTCTATGTCCCCATGACATCATGCATGCATTGTTATAACCAATTGCCGCATGTGTCAACTTATTTTGAAATAGAATGACTTGGGAATAGTTCTCACAGACTGTACAAGTGGAACGTTCTCAGGTTGCTCTAACTTCAATTGATATTACTATTGAAATTGTACTACAATATAATTTTGTACAATTGGAATTGTATTATAATTGAAATCCAACATAATTCTCCTCTATCATTGTATATATAAGGTTTGAGCTATATTCATTTCTTATTTATGTACATATTCCATAAAATTATTTACATAATACATATTTTATGGTATGTACTTATTTTACTGCTCAGTCCACAGTAATACTTCTTATGGTACTTGAGTTACAACAAAGTACCAGAAGTAATAGGAATTTAGGGGTAGGCCCAGTGGGTAACCCTAGGTAAAATTACATGAGAAATCCATTTCTGAAATAATATTTTGGTATTTATTTATATTAAATGAGATATAATACTATTATTAAAATATGCAGGCTTTTGGATACTCTGGAATCAAGTTCCAGCACAAAGCTGAACAACAACAGGTAATCAATAAATCACTAACCCAACAAAAGACTTCATAATCATCACTCAATCGTTGAAATCATCAGATTCAAAGCAGGAACACCACTTCAGGAGGAGAAATAAATTCAAACTTTTATTTTAGGCATTGAGTTAGCTTATCATCAATCTGTTTATTTTTTTCTCATATACTGCATTTGTTGTTGTTTATCTCAGCTTTCTTATAGTTTCTGGTCATCAAGTGTTGTTGTTGTATTTTGATTTTGATTATCATGTTAGTGTTTCTCTTTTTGTGACTGTGTTTTTGTTATCTTTGTTGCTCTATGCTTGACTGTGTTTCTTTATTTCTCTATTTTATTCTATTAGTTTGCTACTACTACTGGCTGGAATTGAATTGATTTAAAATAAAGAGCCACTCAACAAGTCACTACATATTTCCCATAGATGTATGTGAAGTATGGAGATTTGTAATTATGAATGTATGGAAAATAAATGAGTCTGCCTACTGCCTGTTAGCTGGAGAGAAGCTATACTACAGGTTATTCAAAATTCTGTTAGCTCAAGAAAAGCTATGCTAACTGTGAGTGTGGGGGAAAGTATTTTCAACTAACACTCCAAACAAAATTTAATGAATTGATAACTGTTAATGTGGTGGAATAATATCAAAACTAAAACTATGCAAATTTGGAAGAGAAAAACAAACTACTAAACAAATGGTTATTGGGCATGTAGCATAGTTTAGCTTAAAGTCTCACTGTTCATACCATTTTCCAGTGTCTGTTTGCCCTTTTAAGTGGTATTGGGTACTGCAATAAGGGACCAATACCCCCAAGCCAGATCATTCCCAGCATTTCCCACATAGAAATGGCCAGGTGGTATCCACAACCCTGCCAATCATGCATCAAAAAGAAAAGCATCATTCTCTGAACCTCATCAAAAAACTCTCAGATATGTCAGTTTCATACTAAAATCACAAACCCCAAGGACATTTTGAGACAAGAAGCCCTTCCTAATGCAATAGGCAGAAGCTTTTGTGGTGGGTAAATAGGTTGTGATTTGTGTAAAATTCCTCATTATTCTTTTCAAATTCCTTTCACACAAAATTTCACCAATCTGATTCTCATCATCACTCAACTTCTAATCTTTCAACCACCAAAAATCTCAACTTAATCTTTCATCTTCAAAGCAATCAACACTTGCACTCAAGACTCAATCTAACCTCAACACTCCTCAATAATCATCTTCAATTCATTCTCCCCTTTTTTCTTTCTTTCTCTCTCTATAATCTTCTCTCTCTAATCCAACCACATCAAGTCCTTTGCCTGTCTGGTAAGATCTTCCCAAATCAACATCAATCATTGCACCTCAAACTAAATTGTCTTTCTCAGTATTTTTCCTCCTCTCTTGTCCTTCACTGTCCTTCCTCAATCCTATCGTACATGTCTCTTTGTGTCCACTCATTGGTTTTTTCACTCTTGTGTTTTATCCTTCTCATATTTTCTCCTTGACTCTAATTTTTCATTTTTCAGTTTGTTGGCTTTCATTTAGGCAATCAATCAATTCAGACTCTTTTAATGTGGACTCCATTCATGGTGCCAAGACATTTCAGGAAAAAAAAATGAACTTTGGGTTGGAGAGAATGTGGCCATGCAGGCAATCAACTGGTGGGCTGGTCATAAAGTTATCTGACAGTGGTACTAAAAGCTCAAGTACATGTTGGAAGATCCTATATGTGACGAATAAGTAAATTCAGAGCTCCCCTAATGTGCTTTGACACTGATTAATATGCTAAATCAATTTGAAATCATTTGCCCTGAATGCTGGAATCTGTCTTGTGACTGTCTATTTGAGTTTTTGTGACCTGTTATATGGAGAAAAATCAAAATTTGCACCTCTATGATGAGGAACTTTGACACCTGCTCATCTTTGGCTTGTAAAAATTCCATGCAGATAAAATAGAAATTTCAAGGGGAATTAAAAAGACCACAACACATTTTCAGGGATTACTTTGAAGTTTCAAGTGCATAAGCTCCAGGTGATTGTTGTGTATTTTTTTGACATGCATATGAAGGGGAAGTGGAAGGAGTGTTTTGATAATAATTACCAGAAACATTGTCTCTAATTATTTTCTTTCTTCCTTTGAATATTTCATGTTGGGGTATTTCTTTGTTCTTGAGGTGAATACTTCAGGAAGTGATGACACTATAGGACATTAAAAACAAAACAAAAAAGATAATATTGGTGTAAATTATTACAAGTGTAGTATTCTTCAAATTGCATAAGATTTGCATACAATATTAGGTGCATCATGTGACACAAACTGTTATAACTAAATGGGGTCTCACTGAAGATGAGCCTGTGATATATGGCAAGCTCACTTAGTGTCTGGTTCTGGTCTCCAATTGGTGAGGAAAAGAGATTGGAACTTGTGGCATGTGGGTCATGAATAATGCTCCATTTAGCCACTCCAATTGTGCATAAGGTTTGATGAATTTTGTGTAATATTGAAAATAGGTTTTGAAATCCCTTTTTGCAAAATTACGCTGACATGTGGGAGACTTTTTTTGGTTAATACAGTGTATATTTTGGCTAGTAAATTTAAAAAAATTTAATAATGCATAATTTTGGTTACAACACTTGGGGACCGGCCAAACAACAACTTTTGTAATGAAAATATCCGGTCATATCTGGTCCCCCTCGATAATAATCTCATGCACAAAAAAGGAGATATTATTATGATTAGGGGTGGCCAAACAGAGTTTGAGACTGTGCCTCTAGAGTGGCAACAGGACACAAGATTTGTTTGTGAAATAAAGTTGTATTTCTTGGAATGAGATAAAACAATAAGTAACAAGGCTAAAAGAAATATTTTTTAGACTCAACTGGTTTATCTCAAAGCTGGTGAAGCTGAGGACAGGAGTATGAGAAAAGGCTAAAACAGTTCAAATCTTGCAGAAAGAGGACTGGAGATAAGCTGTGATAAAATAGCCTCCTCTGGATGACTCAACAGAGGGTCACTGATAAGAGGTGAATCTATATCAGGTCCAGATTTTTTAGGGAGTTGACCCAAGGCTCTTTTAGTGGAATCTATTTTGTTTGTTTGATTATGAAAAAAAAAAAAAAAAAAAAAAAAAAAAAAAAAAAGAGGAGAAAAAACAGGAGAGAAGCAGGTAAGCAGCAGGGTGGTTCAGAACCACCCAGTGAGGAGATAGATAAAAGAGAAGAAGAAAAAATTTAGCAAGAGAGGTGACTTGCAGGTAAGTGATAATGACACTGGGTTCAGTGGGAAGATGACTTAGCTGCAAGGGACCTCTGGATTCCTGGGAGTGATCTGATCTGATTCTGGTTTGTGTCTGGACTGAGGTTGAGAACTTTCACCTGGTCTGTTTTGACTGGTTGGAGAGAGTTAAATTAAATATATTCAATTTGCTCTTTAGCATGAAACCCCACATAATTTTCAACCAGAATACAACAGGCATACAACACAACTACATCACACCCCATGCATGGTACATGGGTAGAAAAGGAAGGAGAATATTTCCAACTAAAGCAATTCAGTTTATTAAAATTTCATCTGAAGGTAAAAAATCTTTTCAGAGATAAATGAATGATGTGAAATAAATACAGTTATTTACAATTGAAGCCTTTGGAAAGGTTTCTGTCTCTAAGGCTGGCACGGAGCCTAATACAACTGCTGCAGGTACAGAGATACTGTGAACAAACTCTACTTGTCCTGTGTTTAGGCTAAGTTTCTTGTGACACCTTAGAGAATCATTACTGGTTCAGTTAGTTTGGTCTGCAGCCTAATTTGAAATTAAGCCAACCTAACTTAGTGTGACTGTTTCAGTTGCATTAAATTCAGCTAAATCATCTTCCAAACTAGTTAGATAAAAAAAAACTGAACAACTGCACCAACAAACAACACTGGCAATTGCTGAACTCTACAACTGGGATGAGGGTCTTTATATTTGAGGAGCTGGAATCAGAAAAAGGGGAAGAAAATGGCAACCACATCTGAGCATATTGTTGCCCAAATAAAGAACAAGCCATGTCCAAGGGCATGAACCACTGATGAGGGATTAATTCTATCCCAATTCCCTTATGATGACCAAAATTTCAAGCTGTGCCTCCAAGTCAGACAAGAGCTTTTCCTGTGGATTCTCGCCGGTTTGAGGAGGTGTGCCCTTATTTTTTCAGAAGCAGGTAAGTTTATTTGTATGGGAGTTCAAGGGTTGTGATGGATGAATATTGTTGTATTGTCTATTCCAGTGGTGTATTGGTTTAAGTCCTCCATGGCATGTTTCCAAAACCTTCCTTTTCTGTCCATTCAATCATATCACATCCTAGGAAAGCTTAATCCAGCTTTTGCAAGTTTTCATTTTCTTGTGGAACCCAATGTGCTCCTCCATTTGGAGGCATTCATTGATGAAAAAGTGAAGGAGGAATAGGCTGAGCGGGTGTGTGTTGCAGCTGATTTGGCTTTGATGGTTGATTTAGCTTCAATTGGAGCTTTGAGGCAAGTTAGCCGGTACTTTAGCTTGAGTTGATGCGGATGAAATTTTGAGCTAAACCCTTCGCTCAAGCTAACTTAGCGACCAGTAATGATGCTCTTGCACACGTGTTACGGGTCAACAACACACACAAACGCGGCCTGTGAATTGTGTTGAAATTGGCCAGAATTGGCCCCACTCTGTTTAGGCCGAGGCCATTAGGATCGGATTACCTAATCGCACTGCCTCTGCTGCGGAACAAGGTTTGCCCCAACCTCAGAGCACCCCAGTCTGTCATCCTCAACCACTTCCCAAAGCTTTCTTCTTGCATCCTGAATCTCACTCGAACGAACAGTCATAAATACAAGCATCCCCTCCTCGAAGGTTAACTGATCTTTCAAAACACAAAAGTTTCGAAAACACCCAAAAAATCACCAAACAAAAGAAAGATCCCTTCAAAATGGCCGAAATAGATTACGACAGCCTTCCCCAGACCGTAGATATATCATTCGAACCTGATTCCAATATCATTGATGTCAAATTGTGTACGGAAAATTCTCACTCGATCAATTTCTGCCCTGTTTAAGACTCGTCTGAATTGACTGACTCCTTTCTCCCCCTCTCCCGATCAACCCACAAATCGCCGTGTAGTTGATTATCTGCTCCCTTCAGGGTCTCCTCCGAATGCACCACCCAAAGTTACCCAGCTAGACCTGAAATACAAATATTCTCCCGAGACTCCGTGGGCACCCATACATGAGGTCGTTGAGGATAGGATCGACAGAATTAAAAAGTATTACTGGAACGTATGGGATCTTGGACCGAAGTAAGTTCAATTTCCCTTTTACCCTTTCTCTCAGCCTCAGGCAATTGTCATATACTGACAATTCCCGATTGTTATTCTTACAGGAAGAGTTCAAGAACCTACCCACAGCCACTAACGCCATCTTTCATGGGCCGAATGTCGATATCGTGGCTGAGGACATCATCGCCTTTTCTACCATAGTCGGTAATAACTCGGATGCTTACCGTTCGTTTGGCTCTAAATCCGAAGTCCCGATGGATTTCGGCATCAAATTAGGATGGAAAGCAATCATGAAGCCCTTTTCCCGAAATCTATCCCGGGATCTGCTTGCTCTGGTACATTTGAGCAATCGGTTTGACATGAGAGACAAAGCTCCCAAACTCAAGGTAAGCAAGTCTGCGTTGTTTGCATATGATTGCTGGCCTGGATTTTTACTCTTACTTTCCTCCCACGTTGCTTCATCCATTTACAGGTCGGTGACACAGTCACCAGCGAGGCCAAAATCGCTAGCATTACTAATGGCGAGACTGGAAAAACCGTGTCAGTCAAGGGAACCATCTTTTTGCTCGAAGGTGGCGTGAAAACTCCGGTCATGGACGTCATTTCCTCGTTTTTTTACCGTGGCCGATTCGATGATTTTGATGCAACCTTCATGTCGGAAGATGACCCTGAATACAAGGTGCCGATGAACTCGACCACCGACATTTCGGTCCTTAAATCGAAAGAATGGTTTGACTGGAAGGATGAAAAGGTCAAACTTGCCCCTGGTCAAACCCTGACATTCCAACTTCCTCTTCTTACCGATACAAGGAGAAAGGGTTTATTCTTCAGTAACCGTGGAAGGCTCGGCTTATCTCACCGGAATTGGTTCCGACCCCAATGAACTCGTCCAAGTCGCCGTCATCTCCTACAGCTCGGCCACCCCATCCAAAGGCAATCCCGTTTTGGAGTACCTCAAACGATCTGGCAAACCAGTCGGCCAGCATATCCTTTTCCCACCGGTGGCTACCTCCTCAAAGATGAAAACAACATCAGTGAAATCAAGACTCCCCGAACAACCATTCATATTCCCAGGCTAGTGCAGATTGGAATCCCATTCATTGCAACCCTTACTTTGCCAGCTTGGCCGCCCTCCCTGGCACCATTACTCATGGAATGTGGTCCAGTGCAGCCACTCGAAGCGTTGTCGAGAGAGTCGCCGCGGAAGGCCATGGTGCGCGGGTCAAGAGCTACGATGTTGCCTTCACGGGCATGCTTCTCCCCAATACGACTCTCAAAATCGAGCTCAAGCACATCGGACAAACTTCCAAGGGCTACAAACTCATTTCCGTCACCACTTACGCCCTCCCCGACGAGTCCTCATCTACGGCCGAACCTTCAAAAGTGTTGGTCGGCACTGCTGAGGTTGCTCAAGCTTCAACCGGTTACGTCTTCACTGGTCAGGCAGTCAAGAGCCCGAATGGGTATGGCGCTCTACAACGAATCAGCTGTTGCTCGGGCAGTATGGGACGAAGCCGACAGGCATCTAGGAGAAGTTTACGGCTTTAGCATTCTTGAGATTGTTCGCAACAACCCTAAGGAGAAAATCGTACACTTTGGTGGAATCAAGGGCCATGGAATTCGTCAACGTTACATGGAAATGTCCTACCAGACAACTGACAAAGATGGAAATGTCAAAACACTCCCTCTCTTCGGTGATATCGACCTGCGCACCTCTCGATACACCTTCTCTTCTCCCACTGGTTTACTATACGCCACCCAATTCGCGCAGATTGCTTTGGTGGTGACAGAAAAAGCAGCGTTTGAAGATCTCCGAGAGAAGGGACTGGTCCAAGAGGGCGCGCCCTTTGCCGGCCACAGTCTCGGTGAATATTCGGCCCTCGCCAGTATTGCTGGTGTTTTACCCATTTCCTCTTTGGTCGATGTGGTTTTTTTCCGAGGCATCACGATGCAGCGGGCTGTTGAACGAGACGAGCAGAATCGGTCCAAGTACGCCATGGCCGCCATCAACCCCAGCAGGATCGGCAAGAGCTTCAGTGATGCAGCTTTACGAGAAGTTGTCGACACCATCTCCAAACGATGCCAAGTCTTGCTCGAGATTGTTAACTTTAACGTCGAAGGCCAACAATATGTCACCGCCGGAGAGCTTGTTGCCTTACAAACTCTTACGAATGTTTTGAATTTCTTGAAGGTCCAGAAGATTGATATCGCCCACCTCCAGCAGACCATGTCTCTTGAAAAAGTCAAAGAGCATCTGATTGAAATCGTCGACGAGTGTCATAAGGAGTCTTTACTCAAGGAAGAAAAACAGGGCTTCATCGTCCTAGAGCGCGGATATGCGTCAGTTATCCGTGTCTTATCGTTCGGATGATTGCTTACATTGTTAACCACTACTTCAATCTTGCTCAATTCAGGTCGATTCCCTTCCTGGCATAGATGTGCCGTTTCACTCACGTTATCTTTGGGCTGGTGTCATGCCATTCAGAGCCTATTTGTCCAAAAGTTGAACCCGGCTCACATGAACCCTGAGTTGCTTATCGACAAGTACATCCCCAACTTGACCGCCGAGCCTTTCCAAATCTCCAAGGCCTACGCTGAGCGAATTTACCAACAGACTAACTCCCCAAGGTTGGAAAAAACACTGAAAAACTGGGTCGAGGATGGTTGGGATCTCCCCGAAAATCGAAGCAAACTTGGATACGTCATCATTGTTGAGCTATTGGCTTATCAATTCGCATCGTTTGTTCCCTTTTTTTTCTGTCTCTCCTCCACCGTAGAATCATCTCATAATAACTTGATCCGTGGCTTTTCAGGCCGGTACTTTGGATTCAAACTCAGGATCAACTTTTCTCCACCACAAGTACAACATTGAACGGCTCATCGAGTTCGGCCCTCCCCAACCCTGACCGGAATGGCCTCTCGCACCTTGAAGCTTAAGTACGACAAGCAGGACACAGCGCACAACATGACTCGAGAAATCCTCTGCATCTCTAAAAATATCAAAGAGATTTACTACGAATACGAGGACGAAGTTGAGGCCGAGGCCACCCCACCAGCATCCAATGAGCCTGCCGCTCCCTCTCCTACCGTAGTCGCTGCCCCTACCCCAGTTGCTGTTGGCGCTGGACCTGTCGCTGCTGTGGCTGATGAGCCATTGAAGGCTGTCGAGACACTACGAGTCCTGGTGGCCCAAGGCCTCAAAAAACCCTTGGCTGATGTGCCTCTCTCTAAGGCCATCAAGGATTTGGTCGGTGGCAAGTCGACGCTGCAAAATGAATTATTGGGCAGTGCTCGTAAGTTTTGACTATCACTTACTACTCCTTAGTGCTTCGGAATTTTCACACTGACTGATGTTATGATTGACTCTCTCAGAGGCCGAATTCGGCTCGGCCCCGATAAAGCTGAAGAAATCCCATTAGGAGAGCTAGGAGCGGCACTCCAATCAAGCTATAATGGTACTATAGGCAAGCACATGAGTGCCTTAATATCACGACTCGTAGGTAGTAAGATGCCTGGAGGGTTCGGTATGTCGGGCGTCAAGAGCCATTTATCGAAGTCTGGGGCTTAGGACCTGGCAGAACGGATGGCGTTCTTTTGATGGCCTTGACCATGGAGCCGGCCAAGCGATTGGGATCAGAAGGGGAGGCCAAGTCGTATCTGGATTCCGTTGTCCAAGCTTATGGCCAACATTCTGGTCTCACCCTATCTCAAGGTGGACCGGCCGGTGCGGCCGGGGCAGCGCTGGCGGTGCGATGATTAACTCGGAGGAATTTGAAAAATTCCAACAGAGCCAAGATACCTTCGTATCTCAGCAACTCGAAGTCTTGCTGCGATACTTGAAGAGGGATTCCCGGGACGGCTACAGATTGCATGACCTGAAGCATGCCGATTACATGCGGGTCCAAGACGAACTGGACAATATTCAGAAAGAACACGGTGAAAACTACCTCAAGGGAATCCAACCAGTTTTCGATCCTTTGAAGGCTCGCCACTTTGACTCGGCTTGGAATTGGGTTCGACAAACTGCTCTCGAAATGTTCTTCGACATGTCAGTTACATTGTCTTGTTTTACCTCTTGCGTCTTCCCTAATCTGTTCTCTGTCACTTCCAAATTCTTGATACAGCATCTACGGTCGGTTGAAGACTGTTGATCGTGATATTACCGCCAAGGTAAGCACTCGTCCTTTCTCCTGCTTGTTAAGTTTCTAACAATTTGTTGTTATCCCAGTGTTTGGTCATTATGAATCGGGCCAATCCTGCTTTGATCGATTACATGCAATATTACCTCGATCACACCGACGCCAGCAAAGGCGAACGCTACCGTCTCGCTAAGGAGTTTGGACAGATGCTCTTGAGTAACTGCCGGGAAGCTGTCGGCACAGCCCCTTGTATCGAGATGGTTAGTTGATTGATCTGTTAAGGCGCTACAGAGATTAAGTAGGTTTACTCACGAGATGTATGCCTTGTAGTTACCTTCCCCACGGCCCAAAGACTACTGTCACTCTGAAAGGTGAAATCGTTTACGAGGAGGTGAACCGTGTTGGTGTTTCTCGACTTGAGCGCTACGTAGCTGAGATGGCAGCTGGTTCCAAGTAAGTCACGCGTCTGGAACTAAGCTTCATAGTCAATGTGCTGATAATATTGACTTCTTCCGATGATTCAGGATTACTGCCGAGATGAACGTAAGTTGTCTGCCTACTTGAAATGAGTTGACCGACCCTTCTGACTCGTTGTAAACTTTTCCCCAGTTGGATAAGGTCCAGGAATCAATACAAAATCTCTACAAACTTGTCAAGTCTCAACCGACTATCGCCAAATCTCAGATGGCTGCGATCCGCTCGTTATATGGAGAGGTCGTGAAAGGTCTCTCGCCCACGAGCGCAATCGAGCTGGTAATGGACCAAGAAGTCGCCGTCCCTCCAGTCAATTCTTAAGACCTGTGCAAGTTGAGCCGACCGCTCTCTCCGGCGACAAGACGCCGCTATTACACCTCAAGCGAAAAGTGGGAAGTAACTGGGTTTACAGCAGCAAGCTCACCACAGTGCGCCATCTTCACTCTATGATTTCCCCGACATGACGTTTATTATTGCTCCTCATCCATGTCTGAAAAACTAGCTTTATCTTGACGTTTTGACCGAAATCGCGTCCGCTGGGACCACCTTTGAGCACAAAAATGCTTTGTTGACAGGCGTCGGCAAAGCCAGTATCGGAGTGGAGATCCTGAAAGGTTTGTTGAGTGGAGGTGCACATGTCATCGTGACTACCTCCCGTTACTCTCGTGCGACCGTGGAATACTACCAAGCCATCTACCAAGAAGTCGGATCACGTGGCAGTCGACTCACTGTTGTTCCTTTCAACCAAGGATCCAAGCAAGATGTTGAAGGTTCGGTCTCACCAGCTGTTGTTATCAAGGGAGTGTCCCTGATCGTTGAATCATCTCTTTTTTTTAGCCTTGGTTGACTACATCTACTCAACCGACAAGGACAGGGGCTAGCCATGGATCTCGATTACATCTTACCCTTCGCAGCCATTCCAGAGAATGGTCGAGAAATTGACGGCTTGGATGACCGATCCGAACTCGCCCACCGAGTCATGTTAACTAACTTGCTCAGGTTGATGGGTGAGGTCAAGAAGAAAAGCATGCCCTCAAGCTCGTCACTCGTCCTACCCAAGTTGTCTTGCCTTTATCGCCCAACCACGGTAACTTTGGCAATGATGGTCTTTATTCTGAGTCGAAAATCTCGCTTGAGACCTTGTTTAACAGATGGTCTTCCGAATCTTGGGAGAGTACTTGTGCCTGGCTGGGGCTGTCATTGGTTGGACTCGGTGCGTCGCACAATTTTCTTCTCTTAACGATGCTGTTCTCCGTGTACTGAACTAGCATCGTCTGACTTTGCATGCAGTGGTACCGGTTTGATGTCGGCAAACAACTTGATCGCTGAGGGTGTCGAAACACACGGTGTCCGCACTTTCTCAGCTAAGGAAATGGCTTTCAACATTCTTGGTTTGATGCATCCGTTACTTTTCGATGTAGCTCAAGTTGAGCCGGTATGGGCAGACTTGAATGGAGGGATGGACAAGCTACCTGATTTAGCGGAAATCACCCTAAAAGTTCGACAGGAGCTCAATGAAGTTGCGAATGTCCGTTCCAAGATCAGCCTCGACAACGCTATCGATTACAAGGTTGTCCATGGCATCGAGGCCGAGGCGATCCATCACCCTGTCAAGATCTCACCTCGTGCCAACTTCACCCTGCCGATGCCCAAGTTGCGTCCTAATTTCGATGATGAGGCAACCATGACCTTGCTTCGTGGCATGCTGGATCTCGATAAGGTTATCGTCATCGCTGGCTACGCTGAGGTTGGGCCATTTGGCAGCTCCCGTACCAGATGGCAAATGGAAGCAAAGGGCGAATTTAGCATCGAAGGCTTACTGGAGTTGGCCACAATCACAGGCCTGATCAAATTTGTCGATGGCAAATTGAAAAATGGCAAACAATATGTCGGTTGGGTAGACGCACAGACAGAAGAACCAGTTGATGACTCGCAGGTCAAATCCAAGTACGAGGCTCAAATCTTGGCGCATACCGGTGTACGATTCATCGAACCTGAGCTCTTCAGAGGATATGATCCTAAGCGCAAAGGATATACCCAGGAGATCGAACTGAACCACGACTTGGAAGCCATCGAAACCTCGCGAGCCGATGCTGAGAAGTTCAAACTACAACACGGTGACAAGGTCGATGTCTGGTTCGATGGTGACAAGTGCTTCATTCGTTTCAAAAAGAATGCAAAGATCATGATTCCCAAAGCCGTCCGATTCGATCGGCTTGTGGCCGGTCAAATTCCAACAGGCTGGGATGCTCGAGTCTTTGGTATTCCAGACGACATCATTGCCCAGGTCGATCGAACCTCCCTCTGGGCGCTGGTCTGCACGGCGGAAGCACTGAGTGAGTTAAATATCCTCATGAACATGGTGCTTTGTGTCGATAGTGAAAATGTTGATGCTTTCTTCCTGAATCCAGTGATGGCTGGTATCACCGATCCATACGAACTGTACAAGTATATGCATCCGAGTCAAGTGGGACTTCCCTCGCTCTGGAATGGGTGGAATGAGCAGTTTGTCGAAAATGTTCCGCGATCGACGTGAAGAGAAAGACGTCCAAAAGACATTCTCCAAGAAACCTTTATCAACACTGTTGCTGGCTGGTTAACTTGCTTCTATGTTGGCATTTCTCTTGACGCTGTCTTCCTTTCTCACTTGAGAGTTTCTCGGGCTGATTCAACTTTCATTTTCATAGTGTCGTCTAGCGGTCCCATCAAAATCCCAGTTGGTGCTGTGCAACTGCATTACAATCAGTCGAAATTGCATGCGATACCATCCTGAGTGGAAAGGCTAAAGTGATGATTGCTGGTGGGTTCGATGACTTTGACGAAGAAGGAAGTCTCGAATTTGCAAACATGCAAGCCACGAGTAACACCGAAACAGAACTGGCCGCTGGACGTGAGCCAAACGAAATGTCTCGCCCAACTACCAGCACCCGTGCCGGCTTTATGGAGTCTCAAGGATGTGGTGTTCAGGTCCTTATGTCCGCAAAGACTGCCATTGAGATCGGCGCCAGCATTTATGGTATTGTGGCCTACACCGCTACTGCTTCTGACAAAGCCGGTCGAAGTGTCCCTGCGTAAGTTGGATTCTCATCATCTATTCTTCGTTCAGGGAACAACCATTAATAAGAGTGAGTTCATGTCGACTTAATCTGCTTCCCATCTCCCCTTCTTGCAGACCTGGACGAGGTGTGCTTTCTACTGCCCGTGAAGCCCCAGGAAAAGTTCCAGCCCCGATTTTGGACATCCAGTGGAGAAAGCGTCAATTAGCTTTCAGACGGATGCAGATTTCACAATGGTTAGAAAACGAGATTGATATCTTCAAGAGCATGGTTTCTCATCTCGAGAAAGCTGGTCAACCGATGCCCTCCGATGAGGTCACGGAAAGGTATGCAGCTATTGAGAAAGAAGCCAAACGCCAGGAGAAGGAGGCCCAATCCACCTTCGGAATGCTCAGTGGTGACGATCCTGCGGTCGCGCCCTTGAGAAGAGCTTTGGCTGTTTGGGGTCTTAACATTGATGACATTGGAGTTGCATCAGTACGCCTATCCATGTCCACATTTAGTTGACATTGAGCTCTCGCTTACGTGCATTTATATTTTCTGTCTGCCCTCAGTTCCATGGTACCAGCACCAAAGCCAACGACAAAAACGAAAGTTCGGTTTACAACCTGCAATTCCAGCATCTTGGTCGATCACGTGGTAACGCTGTGCCAGTGGTAGCACAGAAATGGCTTACTGGACACCCTAAGGGTGGTGCGGCAGGCTGGATGATGTGCGGCGTGACACAAGCCATTCAAGATGGGATCATTCCCGGTAACCGGAACGCCGATAACATTGGCCCTGAATTGCAAGAGTTTGAATTCTTGGTCTACCCATCCAAGTCGATTCAGACTGACGGCATCAAGGCCGGTCTCTTGACGTCATTCGGATTCGGTCAAGTGGGTGGTCAGGTCTTGGTCGTTCATCCGATTACTTGTTGGCCGCCATCGAGCCGGCCGAATATGATACTTACAAATCTAAACGATTCGTTCGTGAACGCGCAGTAAGTATTAACTTGATCTAGCTTGAATATTTACGTATCTTGTGATGTTGATGATGGCCTCGAACGCTTCCACACTTCTGTCATTTGTAGAGTTACCGCAAGTTTAACGACTTTTTGACCAAGCGGTCTTTGGTGATTCTGAAGGAGTCGCCGCCTTACACACCCGAACTGGAGCCGCACGTACTTCTCAATCCCTTGGCACGAGCCTCAAAGGACTCGACTGGGTCATATGCGTACCCGAAGAAGCCGGACCATTTACCGACCAAGTCGAATATTGCATCCAAGACCGCCGCATTGGCGGCGAACATTACTCAAAAGTACGAGAATGACTCGAGCGTTTTTGGGTTGGGACAGATGTGGAGATGATTACAGCTGTGCCCCAGTCGGACGTCTTTCTAGAGCGGAACTTCACGGAACAAGAGCTGGCTTATTGCCGTCAGTCGGCCGATTTCAGCGCGTCCCTGGCTGGCAAATGGACCGCCAAGGAGGCCGTCTTTAAGGCCATGAAGACTCCTAGCAAGGGCGCTGGCGCGGCCATGAAAGATATCGAAGTCCTCTCCGGCCCCAGTGGCCCTGAAATCAAGCTTTCCGGACCTGCCAGTCAAGTCGCTCTTGAAAAGGGGATAACCCAATTCGAGCTTTCTATCTCTCATTCCGATGAAGTGGCCATGGCCTTCGTCGTCGCTCGCCGATAAAAAAAAACAGTCAAATAATTGACTCCTCTTGTTGTTTCTTGCTTATGCTATCTATTTTGCTTGCATGTATGTAATCCGTATGCGCCTCGTTCCAACCGGACGGTCAGCACTGCGCCTGATGAATCTCGAATAATAAATACTTTTTTTATTTCTACATGATGGAGTATTCTTTGATCCGAATAATACGCATACTCGACAGTCTAGAAGACTTGGTCGCTCGTGGAACTATCTGGCTGACATTCTTGACCATTGAGAGTCTTGATCTGTTTCGCAGTACAAGCCAAGGCAACAAGCGAAAGTAGACAGCAAAGCATACACATTTATTTTTTTTTGTCAAGCTTGAACGGGTAGCAGAGAGATGAGGGAAATCAAGTCAGCAGCCTGCTGATGGATGGAGAGAGAAAATTAGAGCAGACAGAGCCCTCAGACCATCTTCATTGGGCAGTGGAAGTACGAAGGCGCAGATATATCAGGCCTTGATTGCAGCCACGTGTGGAAGCAATTATAAGTACACCAGCTCTCTCGCCGCTTTCGCTCTGGTATATCTAAGCAAAAATTGCATCTGTTTCCTCTTCTCTCAAGGACGCGATAAGTCACACAGAGTCCCAGCTTACAACAAGATACAGAACAGGACTACTCGTTATAATAACAACAACATGAAAAGTGACATTGTAAAACACAGCCCCCATTTCGCTGATTGGTATCGATATTTCTTTTCCCCCTCCCATGTGTCTTTGGGGAGCTTCCATGTGCCGGTGAGGTTCTTGAGGAAATGGAGGCTTTGAAATGTGATCTGTGTGGACGTGTATCTCTCATTGTGTGGGATGGCTTGTAATCTAGCTCATGTGCATACCGCGGAGAGTGTGGACACTTGTGATATTACCACTATAGACCTACTTGGTTTCATCCATCGTTTGTTCTCCTTTCTTTTTTAATCTACACATAGCATGGTCGAGATAGTTAGACGGATGATTTTCTGAAGGAATGGTAAAGGAGAAATGGGGTGAACTGACGGTTCGGATGGGCAAGTTTCGAGTGGACTCAGTCGTCTCCTTGGGAACCTCATCGTCCAAGTGCTTGATCAGTCTCACTTTGATCTCAGTCGTATCGTCGCCGCGTAGCACATCAGAGACGAATTTAGCCTCCACGGCCATGCCGACCTGAGAAGGATAAGACGGGAATGGGTGGCAAGAGGAATGGGAATTTGATGAGCAAGTTATCTTTTGGGTGGGCGGGGCTGGAAAGAAAGAGGATGGACCATTTCTAGGGCGCCTCTGATGACCCCGCAGAGGATTTGGCTGTACCAGAGACCGCCGACGGAGCCGGGCTCGTTGGCGGCGGCGGCTCCGGCTTGATGTGGGCGCCGAGGGCGTCCTCGGGAAGCTCGACGAACTCGGCCAGCACGTTCTCGTCGAACGACAGCGTGAACTCCCGCAAACCGCTGGTGACCTGTGGGTTGTGGCTCACATGCGGCGAGTAGCCCAGGAACATCTTGAACGCTACCTTCGACACCACCTCCCCTACCTCCGAACTCGCTGCATCGTCCCTGCCCGGTCCGCGCTAACAGGTCCTCGATCAGTCGCGTCCCAATGTTGTATCCCCTGCAAGTCGCCCCCATCCGTTCATTCTCAATCAGAACCGCCCACATGTAGACCATGTGTTGGAAAATCTAGGAGGAAGAGACCGACATCTTATCGAGCTGCTGATTGACCTGCGCGTAGTCCTCGTAATCCTTGACCAATTGCACCACCATGGCGCCGTAGCTTAGCGCAAAGAATTCCGCATTCAACTTGTCCGATCGCTTCCATAGTTCGTCCCCTGGCTGCTGAGCTTCTTCAAGTCCATCTCCCTCGATCGATCTCTGTCCTCTTCTTTTTTTTTCTGTAATGTTGTCCGCTACTTGAAACGTCTTGTCGAATCTTCAGTGGCACATGTTCGCTCTCAGGGGTTGGGTACCTCTCCGCTATATTAGCATATACTGTGAGTATGCTTATATCCATCCATTGCACTATGTCTTTGACTCGTCCATGGCTGAACCCAAGATGTTGGGTTTCTGGTAAGACTCTCTACATAATCCATTTCTTGAATCCTATAGGTCCTATAGGTCCATGCAGACTTGTCGAAAATACTGGGAGCTTGAACTTGATGCTAAATCTTCCTACCACGTAGACCAATAAACAAAGAATGGTGGACTTCCCTGCTGCTCCTACAGAGTCAAATGTTTATGTATCCCACTGATTCTGGGACGCACCCAACCCATTGAATTTGTAGTTAACCAATGGAGTTATATAGATATGGTTCAACATTAA
>SMGU01002685.1:0-10109 GCA_004348175.1 Puccinia novopanici | reverse complement strand
AAAATAAATAAAATAAATAAAATAAATAAAATAAGTAAAAAAAAAAAATTGAGGATTAAGTTTCTGGCAGATGAAGTAGCATGCTTTTCTATAAAATAGTCCTAGAATATAGATTTCCTTTTTCTGACTGGAAGGATAACTAAAAGATTAACAAATCTGGAAAAATTTATATATTTTACAGCAGATCAGACACATGAATAAAGTCAAGTGTTTAGAAATCAAGTTGATAAGAGTTCATGATCTATAGATCATCCCTTTTTGAGGGGAGGAAGTTTAACCACAGAGGTAATATCACGATACCTGTTATTACCCAAGTAGTTAAAAAGTAGCTATATCAATGATAATTAAATAATTCATTCGAATATATTATGTAATAAGTTGATATAGCCTAATAATCACTCTAATATAACATGTACTATATTTTATTCTGCTGAATATAGGAGAAATAACACTTTCATAAGTATTCAAATTTTATTTAAATAGCAATAACTTTATCTTAGCCTTATCTGAACCTCTCATACTATTTATGTCTAGTTTTGCAAGTTTTTACCAGTTTTGTCTGACCCTCAAAGGTTTTTTCTGGTTTTGCCAGGTTTTTTTTTATTATGTTATGTTTTGTTCTTTTATTTTGTATTTTTTCTGATTATTATATTTTATAGTAAACATAACATTAGAATAACTTAACATACACTGGATGCACCCAAAGTATGCAAATAACTATTTTTAGAGTATTTATAACTTAATCATTGAAAGTATAAGAACTCCTGGGATTAATATAGTATATTCCATAGACACCTGAGAGTGCTTTAAGGAAGGAATTATCATTAAATTAAACCCTAAAAACATCCCACAATGTGATCCATTAATTAAAGCTAACTATTGTGACATTGTTTAAAGCATAGCATCTTTAATTAAATGACATCATAGTACTGTCTGATTGCATCATAGCACTGCCTTATTGCATTTTAGTACTGCCTAATTGCATCATAGCACTTCCTGATTGCATCATAGCACTGCCTGATGGCGCTATTGCACTGCCTGATGGCGCCATTGCACTGCATTATTGCATCATACCTTGAGTACTCTGGTCTCAGGGCCCATCAGAGTCCTCCAAAGGCATCCCATGAGCGCTTCAGAGGAACCTGTGAGAATATTTAAGCACTGGCTTCCTCTGGGATTTCCCCCAGAAAGCACATTCAGCCCCAGATATTGTTGTAAGCGCTCCCCTGGATTTTCCATCAATTATCCTCACAGCTTTGTAGTGTTCTTTCCATTGGACTTCGAATCAAGCATCATCCAAACTGCCAAATTTCTCCTCTGAATGCTTCTTTATTGACTGCCACAAGTCTTGAGGCTCAACTGGAAACCAGATTACCCAAGTTGTTAGACCTCCCTTGTGGGACTCCACAAACCAAGTAAGTGTTATCACTTACTTATTCCCTGTCTGTCTCAGCAGGAAGAATCCAAGTAGTACACACTGGATTTCCCTCCCTGTAAAAGTTTGATAAGAGTTTTACAAGATTTAAATAAATAACCCTCAGTTTACCTACCAACGGTTTTTCTTTCCACCCCGTACAAGACAGTGGACCTCAACTGAAAAAAAAAATCTGGAGGAGGCTGTCGAAGTAGGACCCCGGATAGCCCTGGAAAAGCCGCCTTATGTCAAATCTGGGAATTCTGGATTTTGGATACGTTGGAGCAAATGATGCTTGCCCCACAGTACTAGCCTCTAGATGAACATTGGTTAGAGAAAGAAAAAGAAAAAAAACTGGAAGCTGACCCAGATCAAATGATGCTTGTACCACAGTATTAGCCTCCAGATGAAATTTGGTTATACGTGAAGAGGTGGAGAGAGAGGAGAAGAAAAACTGTCAGCCTTAGAGACAGTAGGACTGTCCAAAAGTCTTCAATTGTAAATATAATATTATAATTCCTCAATTTTCTCTTTCATAGAGTTTTTAGAATAAAAAACAAACCTCACCATAAGATTCTCCATATTTTTCTACATATGTAAAATATTTGAGGTGTGATGTAATGATGTGGCATGCCTGTTATTTTCAAGGTTGATGAGTAGTGATTTCTAAGTTTGATTCACCATATTGAATAATATTCAATTTGAAGCTCACCCAGTTCTAAAATAGAACTCAGTGAAAATTCTCAACCTCAGCCAGAACCAACCAGAACCACATCAGATCAACCAAGGACCAACAAATCCCTCACTCCTACGAAGTTTTCCCACTCACCAGTGTCACTACAACCTATCAGTAAGTCATTTGCCTAGTTATCTTTTCTTTCTGTTTTCTTCTGTCCTCAGGATTGGTTCTCTGAACCACTCCTCTACTACTTACCTGTTTTCTCTCCCTTCTTATTCTGTTTTCTCTTCTGGTTTTCTGTGGTTTTCTCCATCAAACAAACCACATAGGTTTCCTCTTAAAGATCCTTGGCTTCACAGCCTAAAAAATCAGGACTTGGTATTATAAAAGAGTTTACTCTTACCAAGACCCTCTGTTGATTCTATCCAGAGGAGGCTGTCATCACTCCAGCTTGCTCCTCCTCATCTGAGTTGAGTATCAGAGCCTCAAAGAGTTGTCTTTGTAGCCCTGTACTGTCTTGATCTTTCTTCTCAGAAATACACAAGCTTTACAACCAATCTTGTGTCCTGTTGCCACTCTAGAGGCACAGGCTCACAAAAACTGACATATGAATTTGTAATACCATGGTTTATGGTCATCATCAAGGTCTTCAGTGATATACTATATAGCAGGACTAGAAATTTGACTTGTCTGACTTCAAATGTGGTTAACTGGGTGTAATTCGATTCAACTGATATCTAAGGTTCATAAAGCCCAGTGGACCCAATTGAAAATCAGAAATATGGCATTTTAGTTCCCACTATACCAATAAGATGACTTTTGGTGTTCAAGATCACCTACCACACCAAAATCCACAATAGCAGAAAAATGAGGATGAATGAAAAATAAAAATATAAAAATGTAAAAATGTAAAAATAAAAATAAAAAATGGAAAGAAGCAAAAAATGTGACTCATACTAAAGACAGGCATATTTTTGAATCTATTTTATTTACTCTGATAAATATTTCTTTGATAAATGATTTTTATTGTGATCTATACACTGGTTTTTGAGGTAATTAGTATTATTTAAATGTATACTATAATTGAATATCTTTATTGTTCTATAATTCCTTTTCTCTATTATATTTTTATGCTGTGTTGTAATGCATCTGCCACTTAGTGATCTGACAGAAATTGACATGATAATGTTCAAGGAGGTATCACCTTGAGCTCAGCATAAGTCGTAAAAAGATCCCATAAAACACACCAATCACTTCCAGAACAATTCCAATTCACTTCAAGTCATACATACAGGACTGATACAACCAACATCCAATACCCTTACAACCAAATCTATGGAAACATCTCTGCAATGGCACATGCCAGGAAAGTGCCACAAATGGACCCCTGGTGTCAGGTTCTCAAGATGCCTGTGATGATTTTGACCTAATTATGTTTTCCACTCTACTATCTCTTTGTCAATAAAAAAAACTAATTGTGAGGGTTGTCTTTCAGGATGTGTTGCTAAAAACATCTCTGCAATTCTCACCAAACTCAAAATGGTCATACACTGTTTGCAGGAGTTGAAAGTGGGAATTGACTCAGCTGTCCATGGCCAGGTGCAAATACTCAAGTCAAGCTTGAAAAGCTCAACCTGAAACTTGTTGTGGCAGCCAACAACTGGAATATCCAAGAAGCAGACTTATACCAGCCTATTTAGAAGTTGCATGAGGGACCAGCTAAGGAGTACCCGCTTGTTTACATACCAAGAAATCAAAGTCACCTACCATGATCCAGTGCAAGTGGAAATGATTTTGACCCATCAGATTCTGAGAAGCAGTCAGAAGACTCTGGCTCTAGTTCCCTTTCAGAGTCAGATTGTTCTGATGACTTGAACACTTCCAGGGATGATTACAAAGTAAATACATATCTGCTAGGAAACAAGCACACCAAAGCAATAAGAATAACTGTAGCGGTAAAAACAAAAATGTCATAAAGAAGGTGAGAAGCCCAGCAGATCACAGAAGCAGCCTGTGAAAACCTCCACAAGGCCTATTATGAATTGAATAAGGCCCTTCAGCTAAGAAGAAGGCTTTCTTAGCCGCAATGAAGCTCAAAGGTAGCCAGAAAAACTCACATACCAGCAGAAATAACAATGGTGCAGATTCAATCAATGAAACAACAGTAATGCCAACCCTCCCATGTTACTGGAACCAGATAACCCTAGGGTGGATGCTGCCACTCCTGGGTTGAATCAAGGTGGTGACAACAATGACACTACAGAAGATTCTGCTCAATTGACCTGTCCTGGATTCCATGGCTTAGATAGACTTACCACAATGATTGACTGATATTTTCTGTTTTTTTTTTTTCTGTTGCATCATCTGACTTTGTCTGTTGTTATCTCTATCTCTCCTTACTTGTCTGACTCTTTACTTCTCTGTCTTGCCTGCCATGTCTGCCTATGTCTCTTGCTTTGCTCCTCTATTAAAATGTGTAACAACTTACATAAAATAGGGTTTTGTGAGATCTATATCTTGACTTGTATGGTTAATTTACTACATGATCTTTGAAGCCAATAGGGCAGTTCATGAACTGCTGATAGGTTTGGATGGTTTCCGCTGCTTTGCTGATACCGTTAAAAGTTAATTGCATCAGCAAGCATCAAATGGCAGGCGCTCAAGCCAAAGCTAATCAACTCACCAAGCATAAAACTTGCATAAACCTTCCTGATGCAGGTTAAAACCAGCTGCATTTTCGTAAAAATAGCAGTTCATGAACTGCCCTAATCATGAACTAAAACAATAGGGCAGTTCATGAACTGCTATTTTACAAATATGCAGCTGTTTTTAAGCTGCATCAGGAAAGTTTACGGTAGGTTTATGCACGGTGAGCTAATTAGCTTTGGCTGGAAACACCAGCCATTTGATGCTTGCTGACCCAATTAACTTTTTTGCGGCATCAGCAAAGAAGCGGAAACCATCAACCTGGATCAGCAGTTCATGAACTGCCCTAATGTTATGAGGGTTGTTGATTGATGTTCCTCAACACATTGTAATAAGGAGGAGAAACGTGCATATAATGATTATATTTTACGAACAATAAGGACGATGGGAGATACGGCGAAAAATTAACTATGTGCCACCTGTGTTGTGTTGGCTTTGTTTGTTTTGACGTCGAGTGAAATAGGGTACCGGAATGAGTTTAACAAGGTGTAAGAGAGTTGTAAGGAACCGGACTTGTAATGGCTGGCGGCTGTGAGCCCGTGCTGTCTGGCCGCCCCGCCTGAACTTGGGAGGGAGGTGGGTGGATTTGAGCCATGCGGGCCATTTCCCTCATATTTGCCGAAGTGGCTCAACACCCGCAGAGTACCCTTGAAACATTCCACGAGCCTTCGGGCCGTCGGCCAGCCTGGTATACAATGCTGCGCGGCTCGCTCCTCGTCGAAACAAGTATGGTTCTTCTTACGGATGAAGGTATGCATGGGTGCTTCGTCCAATTGAGACATCAAACGAATATGATCGCCAAACGCACCCTTGGTTTATTGTTGGACAGGTTTTGAGGGTCTGCCTCAGCCATGATCGCCAACACACCTCACTAGAAGCAGCTAGAAGCTGTAAAGCTTATGGCTGTCTTTGTGGTCGCCAAACAGGTACTGCCGGTCGGCCATCCCGTGCCTCTCCTTCTTTCTCTCCAGAACTAATTCGGAAAAAGACACGCTATCACAGCTCCAAGCGCAGAAGAAGATGTTAGTCACAACAGCAGGAACGTGGAGTGTGGTTCAACTGCTGCACATCCTAGGCGGCGTCCTTAGCCATCCGGCGGGCCCTCGACGCTGGTCAAGCGGCACATTGGAGCGGGCGTTTCTCATGGGGACGTCCATGGCGGCCATTGGCTGGCCAGAAGAGCAGTGCCACACAACCTCCTGGATGGTACGTCGCCTGCTTCCCTCCTGTCGATAAACATCGAATTGGGCGCTGCCCTTTCTTCTGCCCCCGGAAAGCTGATGATCTCGGTGTTTTTGTTGGTGACGCCGCACCAACAACCAGCCGCTCAAGCAGCTCATGCAGCCGTTCAAGATGGTCAGTCCTGCCACCTCTTTCCGCACTGCTTTCAGACAGCAACTCTCTTGCTGACACTCTCCCCATGGATGACCAACTCAGCCGCAAGAACGATCCACACAAGGCTTCAGCCGTCTTTCGATCCTTTAGACAGTCGCTCTTCATACACTCGTACCACCAGCGTATCTATGCTCATTCCTCCAACTTCGGGGGTTCTGAAAGCCATGTCTCGGCCCCAACGGGCTCGCCACAAGATGCTGCTCCCTTTGTGGTAATCACTGAGAAGAGTAAGCACCATTTCTTCCCCTTTCTTTGAGAACGCCAAGATTGAAAGAAACAAAATCGTGTTTCTTTTGCACAGCAATACAGAAGGGAAGACCTCGTGGCACGCAGGAGGAACAGTCGATCAGTGAGTCGTTCAGTCCATTCTAAGTGAAAAGTACAAGGAATTTATTTTACGAATGCGATCCCTGTCCAACCAGAATCTGAAAAGACGACGACGACGAGCAAAGATGCGGCCTCTGGAGATGGGAGCCAGAAGCCCACAGCC
Organism: Puccinia novopanici; assembly: GCA_004348175.1. Classification (NCBI taxonomy): domain Eukaryota; kingdom Fungi; phylum Basidiomycota; class Pucciniomycetes; order Pucciniales; family Pucciniaceae; genus Puccinia; species Puccinia novopanici. The sequence continues at coordinate 3,425 of SMGU01002685.1, read as the reverse complement.
GAGCCGACATCGGGGAAGGAAAGGGGCCGATGGGTGGAGCAACCCACTGCAGCGACTCAAGACAGCGCTGAGGAACCTGTCCCAGAGAATCAAGCAATCGTGGGCCCGATTCATCCAGCGCGTGTTCGCACGAGGAAGAGCGAACAACCCGCCCTCAGACGTTGAGCTTACGGAAATTGAGAAGGCTCAAGCTGCTCGTGCCGCCCAGTCGTCTGGGCCGTCGAACAAGCCGCAAGATCCGGGGGCCGGTGGATCTGACCAACAGTCGATTGCAGACCATGTAAATGCCAACGGCCCCCGGAACACCGGTGATGGGAGGACGTCTGCTTTGCTGCATCAGCAGAACGATGGTGAGTTGCCGATATGTTCCTGCAGTGGCGAATGATCAAGTGTATCAGTAGTCTCACAAAAAAAACTCACCCTCTCTCCTCCATCTAGACGCACATGATGCACAGAAGACAATGGCAATTTCTGGTCACCCAGAACAACCAGAACAACAAAAAGAACATGCGCAGGTACAGCAGGGTGTAGCCTCTGAAAAATCGGCGGCAGGTGAGATCTCTCAGCTATCCGTTCCATATTTCCCTGATCTCCCTCAAAATCGTAACATTGAATAATCAACATTTTTTTTTTTTGAAGATGAGAACCACAGTCCAACACCTTCGTCTGTGCCTTCTGTTGAGGCAAGCCATGTCATATTCTTGCCTCAGGACGAACACCCTTCAGGTACGAGACGCGATGCCAATGTTGCAGCCGACAAGGTTGATACCTTGTATGGGATTTGGAGATCAACTTTGATCGACACCTTCCTGTTTCTTTTTTTTTTTTTCCCTTGCTAGCTTACTTTTTTTTTTGTATTGATTTCTCAGCTTCCACCCTCCCCTTCTTCTTGTTCTCCTTCTCTCTCCCTCGCTTGAGCTTCTCCTCTCCGCCCTCCTTTTCTCCCTTTCCCCCCTTCCCTTGTGTCGTGTGCCATGATCCTCATGTCACCCACTCGGTCACTGCCCTCTCCCCGTCCGATCGATACCGATCCGATACTAAACTACCGTCACATCCAACCAGCCGCCGCTGCTGCCGCTGTCGGCCCCTGGCTTTGCCAGCACCAGCAGCAGCACTACTCTCCTCCTTCCTCTCCCACCAATAATCATCACCATCATCATAATATTGATATTGATAATAGTAATAGTAACCATAATAATAGTAATAGTAATCCTAATCATCACTTCATTCTCACTGATAGTAAAAGTAACACATTCTTGCACTCGCCATTCAACCCTCACCAACTTCCCCCTCAGCAGCAGCAACCCTTCACCCCTTCTTGTCCATCTCCCAAACAACTAGCACCTCTTCTAGTATCCACTCACTCCCCCTCCTCAGAAGTATCACCGCCGGTGCGGACAGACTTCCAGAAGCTGTTCAAGTGTTTGGAGGTCAGTCCGTGCAGCGGGCCAGCCATAGTCAGACACAACAGCAACAGCAACGGCAACCACAGCGGAGGGTCCATCCACAACGGGAACACTGCCGGCAATGGGGCCTTGCCTGCAAACCATGTCCAGGCCCGCCCTACTGGCGCACCCCCCGTCCTCCCGCCCGGGGCCGCCCAGATCACCCACCACCCTCCCGTTCACTATCCCCATCGCCCACAATGATCACCGTAGACGTTTTCCTTTCTCACTCACTCTTCCCCCCTCTCACGCTCTTTCCATCCTTGCTGTTCTCTACCTCTGGACACTCGAGCGGGCGTCTTTCCCGCCACGGGCCCTAATTTCCCATGTCCTTCTCACCGCCGGCCTCTCCTCCATGTGCCCCTCTTACTCTGTCATTACGTTTTGGATAATCGATATGCTAGTGTAATACTCCCTCTTCCCCCTTTTTTCAGTTGTACTGCTTAACCTTGTCTTTTTTTCATGGTGAAGGGGAGGTTCTACTGAATGACCGGATGGTGATTGTCCTAGTTCTCTTTTTTTTTCCCTCCAATCAACACATCTCCACCACAACCAACAGCAGCAGCAGCAGCACCCATTCGACCAGCGCCCGCCCTCCGGTTTATATTCCCTTCATTTCAGCCTTTACCTAGTCATGAAACATATATTGATAGGTGAAATATCTTCAATCCCCATGGATCCTCAAGGCATGAATGTTGCCCAAAATTTGGTTTTTCAACACCTGCCTATATAAGAAAACACCTTCTATTATCAGGTCGCCTACAAGGGCGTCACCGTCGGAAGACTCAAGGGTTAGTCTGCCCTCCTAATTCTCTCACCCTTTGTGCCCTTTTCTTTCGTTTCTTGCGCGCTCCAGTTTTTAATCTATGGTGTAGATATTGTCACTCGATCGCATACACACCTCATCTCCTATATGCTGTCCAGTGGATTATATTTATCCAAAAATATCTTGCCGCACTATCTTCGCCATCTTGACAGCACATACTTACTGTGTCTTGTAACGTCATTCTTCCTCAATGTTTTTACCTGTGGCTTTTTGTTTTCAAAAAAAAAAAAAAGAAACCCCTAACATTGTTGCCACCTAGCTCCAAAAGTACCTTCCCGAACCGGGCTTGTACGGTCTCTCCTACCTGTCTACCCACATGCTCACTGCCGGTGAAGCTGAGAAGATCGACCGCTTTTTCGGTGGCCAGCTTTCCACCTACGGATGAGCCCCCTTGAAGAACGAAAAAATCCGGAAAGTGGTGAAGCATGGCACGATGCACTTGAAGGGTGTATGGTCAGGCCGCTCACTCCACTCCAAAAGAACAGAAATCTCTCGACTGGAATTGCTGAAACTTGCTGCGGGGCGTTTTGATCAATATATCTGTAGGATTGCATTCGATCGGGCCGTTTTCCTCGCGGAGCAGCATCACATTGCGGACAAGATCTTCCCATTGCTAGAGGCGAATCTAGAGCACTACGTGCCCATCGAGCAGCCCATGATGGCTGGTGGGTCCAAGCTGGGGGGCCTGGGGTATCATCATCATCACCATCATCATCACCGCCACTCGCGACTGTTACCTCAGCCGATCAAATTCCCGCATCCTGCACTCAGTCTCGGACCGGCCAGCGCGAACAGCTTCTCCTCCACCGGCGGATGGCCCAGTGCTCCTTCCTCATCCACACTGCTCTCCATAGGCTTCAACGAACCCTTCTCCGCCCCGCCCATCCCTCGCACCGGCGAAACATCTCAATCCATTTACGAGCAAGCTCAGTTTCAGTATCTCAACTCCGCTCATTCGTCAAATCCAGTCAGTATCCCCTATACCAGTGTAGTTACTTGATCAAAGGCCGCAAGAGGGCTGGTTGACTTACTTCTTGCTGTTGCTGTTACCTAGGACCGGCGGTGGGGCCGTACTGGAGGGCGGCATCCAGCTCACTACCGCTCAGACGGAGTGTTTCGGACTCCTCGCCCGTCCCAGCAGCAGCAGCAGCAGC
>SMGU01002674.1:0-10647 GCA_004348175.1 Puccinia novopanici | reverse complement strand
ATTCCACACATAGGCGAGCTTGCTGTGGGCTTATAACCGCATTGAAATGGAGCCGTCTCAATCGGATAAACGGAGAAGCATTTGATACAGCATACATAGCTGACAAGGAAGGGATCAAGATGGAGTTTTTTTGATATGGTCCGTACATCGTGTGGAATTTTGGATTCGAAATCGACGGTTGGAGGGAGTAAGCGACAGTTCTTGATAATGTAGAGAATGTAGATCACGGCTTGTCTACATTTCGCTTGACTGATACCGCAAAAAAGGTACAGCCATGCGATGAATTGGAGCACAAATCCTGGTAGCAATGAATTCAAAATGTCAGCCCAGATTTTAAATATGCACTGGTATTTGTATGACTAGATATATTAATCAACTCACGGTAATCAATTGTGATCTCTCTGGTTTCATCATCCTTTGTATCCAATGTGGCATCACAGTTTTTGCTAGATGCTGGGGAGGGTTCCGGCTTCTTGCTTGCGGAATTTTTTGGGCTTAAATTGAGATTGGAGAATGATTCGAACATAGGTTGGTTGGCGGCTGAACAGCTACGAGCACGATGTTTTCGAAAGGTGCTAGGATGGACATATTTCCCTCGGTGAGTGACTCTGTCGGTATCATCAAAGCAGTTGACGGCGCACATGGAGCAGGTACAAAATACGGTCGACATACTTGGCTTTGTATCACTGCAACATATACCATCAGTACTTCGGTTCAATGATGAGATAGAAATTTGATAATTGTAGGAAAGAAAAATTGAAAACTTCACCTTATGAACAATACCCGCAATGGTGGAGGAATGATTTGTTGAGTGAAGGGATAGTAGATGGCGAGGACGACTGGCTGGGTGATTTTTGTCTGGCGGTTTACGTCAGCTGACGTTGTGAGTGGAGGAATGAGTCGTGCGGACAACTATGATTACGTCAGCGCGATGTTGAATTAAAATCGTCGGCTGATTGCACATGGTGTGCTAGGCCAGGGAACCACAGAAACTGAGGACATAATATGAAATTTGAGCTCTCTTGAACTTGTCGGCACAAGCTTTTTTTCACTAAGTCCCTTCGCAATTTTTTTTTTTGGACTTTTTGCCAGACCCATTTTTCTCAAATTTTCAGGTCATTTTATGACCTTTGAGACCTTCAAGAAAATGTGGGTGAGGTCAATAATTATCCGTGAAAAAAGTCTTGTCAAAAGAATCTGACACCGCCGGATTGACACCTTGGAAGACCAAGGGGGCAAAGCTTGCCAGATTTGAGTTTTGAACTCAAATCTGGCAAGGTTTGTTATCAAAACAGAGTTCAAAACTTATTTTTGACACAATAATTAGTGTTTTCAACTCTGTTTTCACCGTGCAACTTTGTGGCAATACGGTTTGGCTCAATTACAAAAACAAAACACAAAAAAAACGGCCAACCAACCGAGCCGTTTTTTTTGCGTTTTTGGTCCGGTTTTTGAACCCGACTGTTTCTTTACCGTCGCAGAACTTTGAAATCACCACGGCCGTGTAGAAGCCCCAATGTTCAAGCTGTACAGCAGATCCATCAATGCTTGCAACTTTTTACAGAAAAAATAAAAAGTTATCACCAAAAACAAAAAAGTTTGCTGGCATAAAAAAACTTTATTGGCATATGGGAGAGTTTGACTGAACTAGCACCTCTCCCACAGTGACTGCTCCTCTTGACAGAAGACTGACATTTGAATTCAAAAAACTTTTTTACTTGGTTGACTCTTTTTTTTTTTTTTCTGAAAAAAAGTCGCAACCATAGGTGGGTTTGCTGTAGTTTGAAAATGTAGCAGGTGTATTAAGTAATCTCTGGGGAATCCCCTTCCTCCTCTGTTGAATCTTAATCTATGTGCTGGCATTTCTTGTGACACTTAGGGTTTGTTTGGCTGTCCCCGTCGGTCATATGGTGTTGCAAGCTGGTCTGGGCACACCGCAAAGTCAAGCCAAAAAAAGGCCAACCCCGCTTGGCCAGTGCCCAAGCCCGCTTGGCTCATCCTAAAGCGGACTTGGCACAATGCCAATCAGGCATGGAATCTTGTCAAGCCTGCTTGGCTTTGGGCAAAGTGAGAGTGGGTTCGACCCAACCCTCACTTGGCTGCACCCAATTTAGGGTGCCACACGCGCAAAAAAGGACACTGTCAGTCCCATTCATCTTGCCTCAGACCCACCGCATACACCTGGGAGAGTGTTTTAAGTGGCATGGTATCCTCTTGCCCCTCATAAGTCGGACCTGATGCAGAACAGGGCCTTGACGTCAAAACGACGCTACATGTGCTCTACTTGCTGACAGAGAAGGCAAGGGCACTCTGCCGACTGCTAGCAGAGCACCTGATTGCGTGCCACCAGGTGCTGTCTCAGGTCTAGGCTGACCGGATTGACCAGGCCCTCCCTAGTCTCAGGGAGGCCAAGGAGCCCTGTTGTGCCCTCAACATTGCCATCTTCACCACCGCCCTATTTGAGCTCGCGTCCTAGGGTCTTTTTGCGAGTTTTCAAATGTGTAGCGGTGGTTTATTGATTGGCCAACAGCTTTAGCTGTGCCACGCCAAGCTTGAAAATGTGCCAAAAACAGCAGCTCCCCCAATTGGGAGAATCAAGCACCGTGGGCACATTGCCAAGCCAGCTGGGTACAAGCCCAAGCCCCCTGGGCACAGTGTCAAGCGGGCCTTGGGTTTGTGCCCAGACTAGCTTGCAACACCATATATTTTCACAGCGAAGCGTCAAAAGAGATTTTGGGTTTGGATTCACCCATTTCACTTTTGACGCACCTCGCACATCGTCAAACCTATTGGTTGGGGTGTTTGGGAGGCACCGTCCAAAGTATTTATAATCACATCGGGCTGTTTGGCACGCCCATCTTCTTCATTTTGATTGACATCCCCTCTGTGATCACCAACAGCAAACACCATGGCAGACGAACCCCAATTGACCCTTCAGTCCAAAGTTATGGAGCACCACCTCCGTCTAGCCATGCAAGTAACAGTTATAATTATTATTTTAACCACTTTTTATGAATGCTACCGCTTTGTGAAGACGCCATACAATGACGGTACACTTCCTGGCGCAAAATATACTGAGTTCCTCTACGCAGTCGATGCCGCGCAATGCTTTGTCTTAACCCGGACACTTTCGAACTGCTTGCCCTGAAGCTTTCCCACATAGATAACAACCCCATCTCAAGGTTTTTGATGGAAGAGCAGCTTGCAATTTTGATGTACATCGTTGGCCATGGAGCCAGCAACCGGCAGGCTCAAGACCAATTCCAACACAGTGGAGAGACGATATCGCAAATCTTCCATCATGTTATTTATCTTTTGATCAATCTTGCCCCGCTGTATGTCAAGTTGCCAAAACCAGGGGTCACTCATCCAAGTATCCTGGACAACCCAAGGTTCAGCCCCTTCTTCAACGACTGCTTGGGGGCGCTCAATGGGGTACACGTCCAAGCAAAGGTTCCAGAGGATTTGGCGGCGCCATACCGCAGCCGCAAAGGAACTCTTAGCCAGAATGTCCTTGGAGTCGTGGATTTCAATATGCGGTTCACTTACCTCTGCGCCGGCTGGGAGGGATCAGTCCACAATTCCCAGGTCCTATCTCATGCTTGCTCTATTGACTTCACCATTCCAAGTGGCTTGTTTTATTTGGCCGATGCGGGATACCCGTTGACACATGGGATCCTAGTGCCATATCAATCAGTCCGCTACCATCTTTGTGAACAGGGATTGGCGAATCAAAGGTGAATATAAGTAGACTCGACTCATGTACCAAACATCAGTTGATGATTTTTTTTTCTTTCCTGCAGACCCTCCAACAAGGAGGAACTTTTCAACCTCCGCCATTTGTCCTTACGAAATGTGGTCGAGCGTACTTTTGGAGCTTGGAAGAAACAATTTCCAATCTTGTCGCAAGCCCTAGACTACCACCTGGATACCCAGCGAGATTTGGTGTATGCTCTTGCGGTTGTTCATAACTTCTCGATTGATCATTTGGGAGTGGTTTCAGACAATTTTTTTGACTTCACTGTTATTGACGCAAGTGCAACCAATACCTTTGGGAATGAAGAAAATTCTGCAACCGACCCTGGGACTCTGTCCAATTGAGAGAAGCGGGTGCTTTGCGAATGGTGTGACAATATTGTGGCGGAAACGTGGGCTCAATACCAATCACATTTATCCCGACACCCATCAAGATATGGCAGCGCATTTCAAGGAGGGAGAAACGGGAGGGGAGAAAACTAGTAAGAAACCAAAAAAAATTACTATTTTATAGAATACTTATCATCCTATCCATCAATAAACAACAAAAAGTGGCAAACTAGTATTAGTTTCAATTTAATCCTATCCATAAAAGAGCATTGACTACTTGCCAACTTGTATTATCTTTGTGAAATATAAATCAGAAATTAACTGTGAGATTTCATTGGATTTTGAGTTTATTATGAGACAAACAAATATGTAAAATCAGATGATTAAAGGCAGTAATCAAAAAGGCGATAAAAATCTGTTGAATGAGAGGAGATTGTAGTTACATACACTGTACAGGATAAAAATATAACATTTTTGAGTTCTACAAAAAGTTGGAAGGTCACAAACAAGTGGAAATGGAAGGCCAAATTCCTGATGTCACCTATACAAAGCAATCATTAGTTTGCTGCCTCCTTTCGAATCTGAAAACAAAGCCATTGCAGCTTGTACATGTTGTCAAGTTGGAGATAAAACCATGCTTTGTTGGGATTTTCTAGGACACTGAAGCCCAGAACAAGTTCTTCCTCTGGAAGCAAAGCTGCATGGTTGTCCTGGAAAAACAATACTGCATCTTTGACAGCCTGTTGATTGGATTTTTGAGATGGTTGAGACACTTGAGACACAGCTGCATGACTGCTGCCCTCAATAAGTTGCTGTGACGTGGATGCCGAGGTCGCAAAAACATTTACTAGTTTCTCTATTGCACCTGTTAATGCAGCCCCAGTCGAATGTCTTTGATGTTTGTGTCAATGGCCAGGGGCAGCTGAGCGACTCAATTTTGGTTCTTCGTTATCTGAAGACACCTCGTCCTCCTTGGGTGATTGTGTGGGCTCGCCAGTAGCTCGTTGTGAGATTTTCAACACATTCTCCCCACTGGCCACAGTGCCAAAGATGGTTTGGAGATCGAACCATTTGGGGAACAATTGATTTCAAAATCGGCGGGCGTGAGGATGAGACTGTTTGCACCCAAAGTTTAGCTAGCCTGCAAAGAAATTAGTGCTTAACAAATAAAGAAACTTACAATTAAAAATTGCTCCCATACCTTGTTGGATGCAGTGACCTCACATCTCACCTCATCCCAACCAAACCCACTTGCGTTTCAACAGCTGAGGAATGCGTCATGTTCCTTTTTGAAAGTCTAACAGGAAACCAGAGAAATTCAGTACAATCGGGTTCCATTTGTCTTGAATAGACCTAAACTAACCTGGCTTAATTTTGATTTACACTTGCGCTCCGTAAAATTGGAACCTGGAAACTCCTTGTTGAGCTTCTTAGCAACATGTCGATGCACCTTGGCTTTGAAGCCCCTGTCAGATCGTTTCCCATCCAAGGCTGCCTGAGCATAAAGCTTCAGGGCTGCCTTTGCCATTGCTCCGGTCCATTGAAGGTTTTTTTTTTTGATGCATCCGTCGCATCAGGTGTGGTCACTGATCCTTGTGTCGTCGGGAGTGGAGTACTGCTGAGTTGGATTGAGGGAGCACTGTTCTGATTTCGATTCCATGGAATCACCTGAGACAAAGAGCTTGATTCTTGAGATTGCTTCCACAGGCCTTGCTGATTGGAGTCGCTCGAATAGTCTAGCTGAGCATATTCTTCGCCAACACTTGACCGAGCATTACTCCAAGAACCTGGACCAGAATCAGTGATGGAGTTGGTAATGTTGGGACTCCAGGTTTGGCCGATGGAGGCTGGCCTATGCGTACTTGGTGACATCTCTCCAGTGGGAGGCCCATTCCATGGCTGAGAGGTTGTTTGGCTCTCCACAGCGCTGTGGTTGCTTAAGGTAGACTCTAGATTGGATATCGCTGGGAGCGTGCCTTGTGGACAGGAGGGGAGCGTGGGAGCTTGAATGGCAGGGAGGCAGATACATGAAAAGGAGCGGGTGGGAGGGGGGGAAGCAGGGGGAGGTTGTGATTGTCTGGGAGGCATGGTGAGTTGGAGTAATGACTAATTCTGAGGTTGCCAAAGGCAGGGATGTTTATCCTTCTGGTGTGGGAGTTGTGACTTATGCCAGTTTATTTTGGGTCAGGCCAGAATATCACTTTTGGCAGGCGGCATAAAGCAATCATCTAATAGCAGCATATATTTTGGGTTATGGCTGGCCATGCCAAACAAGATTTTCTGTCAACGTCATAACCCTGAATCCCCCAAAATATTGGTTATGCCAGTATATGACAAACTGGGTCTGCCAAACGGACCCTTACTTCCTACACTGTGGGAAAAACATGCTCAACTGCCTGCAGTTGACATGCTGAAATTACAAGGAAGCTTATGGTGTTACTCAAACCTTTCTCCAATATTTATTCAACCAAGCTTTGATGCACAGTCACTGTGCACACTGCACAGTGACTGTGCCAAAAAATCTACAAAGGAAAATATGTGGAGTTTGGATGGTAGCTTGGCTGGAGCATGCTGAATGTCAACTGCAGGCAGTTGATCAAGTTTTTTTTGCAGTGCTAGAGGTGTCCTGTTTCCATCTCGTTATTAGGCTCCGTACCATGCCAAAGTTGGAATCCAATTTTTAGCAAATTTTATGTGGTTCCATGCGCGATTAAAACATCAAATTTTCCCAATTCAACCCCACAAAAATCCTGTACCAATTTGACTCAATTCTGAATCAAATCAAAATCTGATTTGCAGCTCTTTGGACGATTTTCAAAATTGGCCTTGGAGCCAATTTTGAACCTCAATTCCTGACTTGCCGTCACTGTGAGACCATCCCAATCTGCCATGCGCATCTGTATCCCCCATCTGCCGTGCGCATCTGTATCGCGATGGTACATGATTTGTGAGATTCAATTTCTCACTGGGACATAAAGTCTGTTTTCATTTTGCGCAAGAGAAAATTTCAGTTTTTGTTTATGAAAACAGAGTCTGGAGACGTGGTACAGACCCTTATTCACAGGTTAGCTGCTAGTGCTCAGTAAAAATTAAACAGCTTGAGAAATCATCTTGGTTGAGGTACTGAAGCTCTGTGATTAAGATCAGTTGTGATTCCATGAATCCTTTACTAGGCTGTAGCATGCAGGATCACAGCTGTAGAATCCAGGTATGGCAGCTGGCCAAGTTTTTCACTGTCTTAATCAAGAAATGAATGCTTTGTGCCATGTTCTATGGAACCCTTGATAAGATCCATATGATGCTCTGAGTCTGACTCCCCATCTGAATCTTGGTGAGTGAGCTTGGTCTCTGTTGAAAATTTGAGTATTTGCTCATCAAGCTTGTCTCCTTATTTTTTCTCAACACCTGTCACTCCTTTCTATAAAATTGGTTTTTATTCAAAATCCCTCTAAGATAATCTGAACCACAACTCGGACTCTTGTATTTAAATTATTTAACTGTTCCAATGACAGAAACAGATAGGAAGAAGAAAGGAAAGTAAAAGGCAGAGAAAATTGGTTGGTGTACCTAGCTCAGTAAAGAATAAAGTAAGGGCTCTATGGAGCTAGGAGGGGAATGGGGGAAAGGAGGTATTTATGCTAGATGGTTGGGATGATTATTTAATGGTGAATGTTTTGTGAATGTGTGTGAGCAGATTTCACACTTCCATCATTAGACCAAGATCCATATCAAGTCAAATTGAGTGTTGGTCTTCAGATATTGCACCAGAGCACTCCATTCAATGGGTACTGCAGCACAAAAGGCTAATGCTGTGACTTCCTCCACTACTTATTCCCAAAATAAAAGCAAATTTACATGCTCTTTCTGTACTGATTCCAAACTCATTTCTAACAAGTTTTGAACCTTTGAGTCTCTGGTTTCAAAGTGGTGAATGAAAGGGATGAGGAAGGTTTATATTAAAGGCAGAGGCACTCTGAAGAGGGTCACCAGATTGGCTCAAGGAGGAAGGTGGAGAACCAATTTTGAGATTGCTTGTATCTAGTTTAAATATATAGTCTATGTATACTACAAGCAGGTCAAAATGTGGCTTGAGAAAGAAATGAAAAAAAAAAAAAGAAATTGAAGAAAAACAACTGAGATGAATTGAGTTCAGATCAGAGAGACTATACAAAAAAGAGCAATAATAATTCTAGGACTAGCTAAGCTGAATAAGAAGAAAAAAGACATCACAAACAAGAAGAGGTGCTAATTCTTCTTGATCCGTTGAGAAAAAGAAAAAACAAGAAGTAATTTACTGAGACAAGAGGGTGAAAAATAACACACATCAGGCTTCTTTTGTATTACTATAATGTTAATGATTTTAAGAAAAAATAAACATAAAAGAGATTGAAAGGGGAAGAGTTGAAATTTCAACAAGCTTCCACATGAAGAACTCAACAGTGAGAATCAAGACGAAGAGGAACAGCAAATCAACAATGATTTTCCTCAAGATCCTGAAGCCACAAAACGCTGGGTCTATGTAAAAGACTTCGCGCCGGCTCAAGAAGTGTCCAGTAGAGTAGATGAAAGCAACATTGTCGAAGGAAAAAGAAATCGACCAATCAGGTGTTTTGTTGCGGTGCTAGCCAATCCTAAGTCACATCACATTGCAATGGCCAGCCCGGACAAACTCAACTGGATTGAAGCTGAGTTAAAGGAAATGAATAACATGAAGAAATTCAGTGTGTGGATTGAACGTCCTCGAAAACCTGACGACTTGCCTATTGCATCAACATGGGCATACCGAAAGAAACTAGGAGCAGAGAATCAAATTGTTGAATACAAAGCGAGGATCTGCGCTCAAGGGTTTTGACAGCAATACGGAATCAACTTCGAGCTCAAATACGCGCCGACTGGAAAACCAGTATCTCTGCGGATTCTCCTTACCTTTGCCATCAATAACGACTTGAAAATTCACCAGCTCAATGTACAGAGCGCTTTCCTAACGTGCCCGTTAGAAGACACAGTCACTCTGCTACCTCCGCCAGGCTACAACTGCCCGAAAAACACTGTGTTTGAGCTAAAGAAAGCCATATATGGCCTGAAGCAAGCCTCGCTGGTGTGGTACAAACGCCTAAGCAAATTTTTGCTCTCCATCGGTTTTCAAGCCTCTATCTCGGACCCATGTGTGTTCCACAGAAATGAAGAACCCGTACGACCAGCGACATGGATCTTTGCCCACGTGGACGATCTAGTTATCATCAGCAAAGACCCGCTAGTCTTCCGGCAAGAAATGCAGCAAGAATTCGATATCAAATACCTTGGAGACGCTCAGTTCCTATTGGGAATGAACATCGATCGCTCCCCCGGCAGCCTACACATTCATCAAACGCAGTACATTGAAAGAAAACTGCTAGAATTCGGCCTTGATCGCCTTGCAACAGCAACTTGCCCCATCAACCCCAAAGAGCACATGCGCAAAGCTTCCGCAACTGATATATCCGAATTCAAGAAACTCGAAGTCAACTACAGAGCCCTCGTTGGATCCTTGAATTATCTGAGTGTGCTGACCAGACCGGACATTTCGTACGCAGTCAGCGTGCTGTCCCAACATCTCGAGAATCCCGGAATAATCAAGCACTACCAAGCGGCGGTTCAAGTGTTCCAATACCTCTCAGGCACGAAACATGTGGGACTGTTCTTCAGCAAAGAGGCGCAAATCTCCATCTCAGCTAACGTCAATGCGGACTGGGGTAATTGTCCAGACACGCGACGCTCCTCCACAGGCTACGTTGTGCTGAGCAAAAATCAGCTGCTGTCTTGGAAGGCAACTTGTCAAGCGACTGTCTCTTTGTCCTCAACAGAAGCTGAATACAAGGCTTTATCAGATCTCGGGAGAGAGATTGCTTGGATCGCGAGCCTACTCTCAGAACTCAACCTAAACTATTCACCGAACAACATCCCAGTTGGCGTCGACAATCAAGGAGCCATTGATCTGGCAAGAATCAAAGTCTCTCAGAATGGATTCCGTACCAAGCACATGGACATTCGATTGCATTTCGTACGAGAACTCATCACATCGAATCTCATCAAACTGCGATACATTTGATCAGATGTCAACAATGCAGACTTTCTCACTAAGCCCACGGGCCGCTGTGTTATAAGAAGATCGCTTAGAGTGATAGGCGTTATCGCTCCAGAAGGCTCTGCTTCGAGCCTAAAGGCTCGAAGCAACCCAGCCTGTCAGATTCCTAATAAGGAGTCGAGACGTGACAGGATAGCTAGTAAAGGAGCTAAGTCTCCCAATGCAGCCCCAGGTAAGCAGCATCCGCTGTACGCCAGTTAGATCCGTCACTAATCAGACATCCTTGGTTTCAGCCAGGAGATTGTGCGACAAGTATCAGAGCCAAGGAGGCAGACCAGACGTGCAACGCACAGTAGAGGGAAAGACCCACGGGCAGAACGTGTGAGTACTTAACAAGTCGACACGAAGGCAGTAGCGACCCAGCTAACTAGCCGTCCATCTCCCTTAGACCACCCAGTCAGCCTCCAACAGTGTTACTAGCCACCCGTATAAGCCAA
>SMGU01002672.1:0-16780 GCA_004348175.1 Puccinia novopanici | reverse complement strand
ATCTGGTATGGTGATATTAAAGCTGCAGCTGAAAGTTTACTTTGTTTTGATATTCACCCAGGTCTGATGCCTTGGAGAATCAAAATTCCATGGCCAGTCCATATAAAAATATGAGATGTGTCAAAAAAATCACCATATAATTTGATGAAAGAGAAATGATGCATTTTTCAGACAAAGTGGTGGAGCCCACCCACCCAATTATTTATATGGCTAGACACCCTGTATCTGGTGAAGTCAGGGGGGAGGCAGTGGTACACAAATCTTCCAGTTGAAAAATTGTATATCTTGTTTGAAGAAGACAAAAAGTCCCTTTCACCAAAAATATGAGCTTGACTGACTTGTCCTTTGTTAGAGTTATATTGATATAAATCCCTTGTTATGAGGCTCTACTGGGTTCAACAGATCATTCCATGCTTCCATTTTCTCAGAGACTTTTTGCCATTGGGAAGATGTAATTAGAATAATGAAGAATGAAATTTTAAAATTTGAATGATCACAAGGAAGCCATAGCTAGCACGGAACCAAAATAATAAGAATTTTGGTATAAATTCTCTGTTTAAGCCTTTATAGGTGTAATCCAAAAGGCTTATTTGGAACTTGTAGAGGAAGGAATTATTCTCCTTTAACCCTTTATTGAGGGAAGTATGCTCCATTATACCCTTGTATGGGAATATGGCAGGGTCCTAGAAATTTCTTTGAGAACCCTCTAATTTTATATTGATGATGAAGAATATTGACAAAAGCATCCTGGGCTAACTTGATTAATTTTTGAAGGCTTGATAGCTTTTTACTTCTACCCTTCTTGATGTAATAGTTTTAATCTTACGATAGAAGAGTGTTTTAACAAAAAATTATGCATGATTTATTTACTTGTATTCACTTTTCTTATTTTAAATTCTACAGAAAAATTTGACTTGAATTATTTATTTGATCACTTAGCTTCTTTACTGTATATTAAAAATTTTTGTATGTTATTAAATAAGCCATGATTTAAAACTCTATCTAGAGGGCAATTTAGATTCCTCCCCCAGTTGTTGAAATCATGTCAAACCATCTTGCTTTGATATTTGTAAAATAGATGAGTTTTTTGTTTCTCTATCTGATAAAGTTTATAAAGGATTTTATTCATGAATGCATCTTGGGTGCTAGGTTATTTTCATATGTAATTGATTGGCTCAATGATATTGAGGGATTTACATGAGATTTGGATTTATATTCCAAAATTTTGGTTCTCTATGTTTGTTGTTGAAAAGCAACGTTGGTGACGTACAAATGGAGTGTCGGGGCTTTGGCAGCTTTATATGGAGTGCCTGCACTGCAGCAGAAGCTTCACTTGGAGCGCACTGGACTGGATTCCAATCGACCTTCACAGCAAAACCCAACACAACTCCAGCAGAACTATCGAACCACGAGCTCCTCAAGAATGTCACTCGAGGTCTGTCCAGTATACGGTAAGCAAGAAACAATCCATCTTTGTAGCCGCTCTGCCACTCCCCCCTCCCCCGCTGACCTGCTTCGCTTTTGGAAACATGTACAAACCCACTCAAGCCCCCTTCTTCGGATTCGCGGGCGTGGCTTCTTCCGTTAGTACCCAGAACCCTCGTTTCATATGAAAGTCAGAAACAAGAAATCGTGGCAGTTTAAATCACTCATTTTTTTTTTTTGCGATCAAACAATCATGACGAAATGTACAGATGATCTTCTCAAGTGAGACCCAACCTCGCCTGTCGATGAGTTATTTTGAAGCAAGGAAGGTACTCGGCTAAAGATTTCTCTACTTTAGCTATCGGTGCAGCATATGGGACGGCAAAAGCAGGTATCGGAATAACTGGGTTAGGAATCATGAGACCCGACGCCGTGATGAAAGTGAGTGGTGCTTGAGTATCAGATTCGGCAATCTTCGATATAAACTGATGCACTCATCATCCACCCCATACGCCCCGAAGTCCCTCATCCCCGTCGTCATGGCTGGAATTATTGCGGTGTAGGTCGAGATTCAATCTTCCAAGTGGATTCCACCCTTTGGCTGGTGTGGTTTGATGCCTGACCCTGTTCACTGTTAAGCGCGTTTTAAGTTATGGATTGGTCGTCTCAGTTCTGATAATAGGCGGCATGGATCCTCGAAAACCATATTCACTATTTGCGTTTGAGTCCATGTTTCCTCACCTGTGATCGCCGTAGCGCCGGCTTCAAGTCAGATCTCTCCGCTAACCGGATAGGTTGTTTCTCTTATCTTACACAGTGGCTTCATTCATCTGGCCGCTGGCTTGTCGTGTGGGATGACCGGACTGGCCGCCGGCCACGCCATCGGACTTATTGGTGACGCGGTAAGCTCCCAATCCTCTCGTAAGCTTCAAACCAACTCTTGCTGATGCCCACCCCCAAAATTTGGCAGTGCGCGCGAGCATTCCTGTTTCAGTCACGAATGTTTGTCTCCATGGTCCTCATGCTTATTTTCGCCGGTATGTCACTCTCTCATTGGAGCTGATGCGCCTCGCAAGCCAGATTCACTCAAATTGACAATGTTTTCCATTCCGAATTTCGCCCATACAGAGGTCATTGGGTTGTACGGCTTGATCATTGCATTGATTCTAAATACCAAAGCTTTCCAAGGCAATTCCATGTGTAGATAAAGGAACCCACCCTTCCTTCATTTTTTCCTCATCCGATCGGCTGACTACTCACTTTGCTCTTTCATGTTTTCCCTGTATTGTTTCACCTATTTCATTATTGTTTTATGGTTCTTACTGAATATTTATGCAAAATAGTCCAGCCAGCAAACTATGACCGCCCTCCCAGACCAAAGAAGTGCTGGATCAATTCACGTCCGCCTGCACATGGCCCTTGTCAGGCTATGCTACTTACCTAGAGGTAGTGTAGTGCTATAGCCGTAGATGGATTCAAGTAACTATCCCTGGAGATTCTTCAAACTGCTGAGGAAGGCCGACTGAGTCTTATGTTTGCCTTCCTGGTAAGAGAACAGGGTAATCCTAAATGAGCTCGGAGCTTGATAGGGTGTGGAAAGAGGACAACAGGAATAGATAGCCGAGTGAGGAAGCCAAGCTGGTTACCTCAAGATTGGTCAAGTATTCTGGTAGCAATGGAAAGGAATATAATACTATACTAGTCTTATAATAAAAGGATAGGTTTGTGTATGTTGACTTGTTGCATCCAGCTGCAAATTCCTGTTTTCTTGAGCCTCTTGAACTAATACAACTTGATGACTCAGATGGGGTTACTTTTTTTTTTTTTTTTGATTTTGTGGTGGCAGTAGTTCATTTTTTGAAATAAAGAGAGAGAGGTCAATTCTTGGTATGTATAGGTTTTCCAATGCTTCAGAAATTGGCTTTGGGATCTGCACACTATTCCCAGGCTTCCACTGGAAGTGTAGTAGAGTTGGCCTGGCCTTGTAATGAGTATTGAGATGCAGGGGGATAAGGTTTTAGATTATGGAAGTTTGATTAGCAGTTGGGTTATTGGTGCCCATTTTTTCAGGCTTTAAGACCAACAAACACTGGACAATCAATGCACCAGCCACCAAGCAGTGCTTGCATAATAAACTTGGTGCACTTGATGCATGTGACCATGTTCAAAGGGCAGGGAAAGGAGGGAAAGGGTGACAATTACAATGCTGAGGTCAGTCTGAAAATGACCACATGCTAGCTGGCACACTGTCCCCCACTTTATTGGAAAAAAAGATATGTGTATGTGTTGTGTGTTGGTGGTTTTGAATTGGGCCATGCTTGTATTATGGTAGTTGATGAACTGCTGATTTGCACACCTCTGCTGAGGCTGAAAAAAGTTTATTGTTTGGTTACATAGGCTAATTTTAGCTCTCCTGACATGATGTGTCAGCAAGCTTTAGCCCTAATGTCAGCAAGCCATGAGCAGCCCAGTTCATGTAGCTTGTGCAATTTTATCTCCAATGATGGGTCAGCCAGTGGCAAGAACACTGGAGGACTTCCCATCAGTCTGGATTCCTTAATCTGGAGCTTCTATTTCTAAATCCCAAACTTTGTTTGGTGGTGGGAACCTGACAGACATCACTTTTCATCACCAAACAAAGTTTGGGATTTAGAAATAGAAGCTCCAGATTAAGGAATCTGGGCGACGGGAAGTCCTCCACTGTCAAGGCCCCGCTCATCTTCCTTCCTCCCCAACAAAAGAAAGCCACCAACTTTATCAAAAATGTTTACAAAGATGTATTGTTTCCTTTCCTCTCAAAGCAAGACCCAAACCTTGAATTGATTCTGATGGAAGACAATGCACCAGTCCATACCACCATCATCAGTCAAAATTTCTGAAACAAAAACGGTATCAAAAAACTTGAACCATGGCCAGCACAGTCTCCTGATTTGAATCCTATCAAAAATGTCTGGAAAGTTCTAAAAACAGAAGTTCAAGAGCTATACCATCCTCAAAATTTAGAAGAAATGCAACACTTCCTGATTAAGCTAGTCTGGGACAACTTCTCTGATCAGATTTTGCGCAACATAATTGAATCAATTCCCTCAAGAATGAAAGCTGTCATAGAATCCAATGGTGGCCCAACTTTCTGGTAGTTTCTTTGAAATTTTTGTTCCACATTGACTTTTCTCTACTTTTTTTTAAAACAAAAATTAAAAAAAAAAAAAAATCCAATCAACATCTTATCATTCTTCATAACTTCCTCTTCACCTTCCTCTGATGGCCCCATATTTTTCTGATGCTTATTTTGAAATTTTATTTTTGCTCAAAAAATTCAAAAATTATTAGACGGTTCAAGACTGATTTAATCTGAAATTTTATTATGTTATAAGTATTATCAAGGCCACAATTTAGCTACAAAAAAATTCTGAGTGAAACCCTCATGTATTGAATCTTCTAGGAAAAAAATAAAAGTGACTCAGACTTCTGTCAACCCACTGTAAACTACTTGAATTACTAGTTATACCAAGTGCCATGACAAGTACACAGGCTCCCTTAATGTGATTTTTTTTGTACACTTGAAAAACAAGTGCCAAGAAAATTCCCTTGCTAATCCCGGCTGGTCAAGCGAAAGAAATCAATGTCATCTGTTACCCTGTCAGCTCATCCATATCCTTCTCCTCAATAGCTTAAGGATGTTTGACCAAAGCTTATCCATGATTAAAGGAATAATATCATTCATTCTAACCACACCTCAGAATCCCATGTGGCATGGCATGAATTGATAATGATGATTGAATATTTGGATCTTCAGATTTTCAGAACTTATGTCAAGCTGCTCAATCACCTTTGGTAAGTCTAAAAAGGTATGGGTATAATTTCCACATTAGCAAATGAAAAAAAGAACCTGTATCATTCAATAAGATTCCTAATCCTCAAAAAGACACCAATCAGTAGTACAACACATTGACTTGATCTATTAACACACATAAATCAAGCAAAAACTAACCAAGCTGATATTACCAACACAAATGTTGAGTCACTCACCCCTGATTTCTCATTGCTGATTGCTTTCAATGTGCAAGAAATGGTCAATGATATATACAGATGGATGTTTGACACTGTCAGAAAACTTAAATTGGTTGTGAATCTATCCAGAAACTAACAGTGGGATGTTATGCTACACTACACTACATTGCCAATAAACTTTAGCACAGTGGCCAAGAATCTTCACCCATGATGGTGTAGCATTGGTTGACACTATAAACCACTGAGCTACATGCACCAGGAAAAATTCATCATGAATACATTTCAGGTGATGTGGAACAAACTCCAGGCCATCCTACTGCATTTATTCTCCACATTCCTTGTAACATAAAATCTTTTTTGAATGCATACATTATTTATGTGTGCATAATCAGAGTGAGACGATAGTTCAGCACCAAAGCTGTGCATGCTTGGAAGCTGAGCCCTGCTCACTTCATATTTGGTTTACAGTTACACAGCTACATATTTCTACAGAAGACCTCTCAAAATTGGATTGGCCACTAGTAGCTACCAATACACAAAATTCTCCTCTTACAATCACTGCAACATAAATTTGCTGCTATTTAGATTTTTTTCTCCTTTCTTTCTAGGTGGAAACAATATCTTGAAAGTGATGGACATGATAATCCATCCCCTTAAGACAAACATTTTAACCCCTTTTTCCTACATGTGTTACTCTTTACATCTCTTGAATGCAAACCACAGCTTGCAGCTTCCCTTTTTCATGACCCAACAATCTCAATTGAAGTTGCCTTTGTGCTAGAAACTATTCATAAAGGAACCATTAATATTTGAAGATTCATACAAGAGTTGGATTTAATTATTGATAAATATTTAGATGTGTAGATGAGGCACTGGGATGAAAGAGGACAAGAAGTAAAGAATATTGTGGGGTAGTTCCACAAAGCGGCACAAGGATGGAGATGAAAGAGAGGATTGGATAAAAGAATTTGCCATCCAAGGTGACCATGGGGTATTTTGAGCCATGGAGTCCACTTCTTCAGTCATATTGTGTGATTCATGGCCTTTTGAATGAGAAAAGAGAGAAAATGATGGAAAAGAAATTTATTATTAATTTTTAAAATTTATAAGTACTACAGCATAGCTGAGCAAGAATTAGATGGATTAAAATGCATGATAGGAACATGTGAAATAAATGCATACCATGAATAATCCTATCACCAGGGCTGTTTCCTTGGCACTTTAAGGCAAGTGCTTTATCTTAACTCAGTCATATACTGAGCTGATACCTGTTATGTGTTGTTTTTAATTCATGCACATGTTTTCCCTGATTGTTGGTAAACTTGTTCCCAAGTTCATTTGATATCCTCCCCAAGTCAACTACAACTCTTTGGTAAGTTGGTTACAACTTGGCTTCATGTCATGTCAAAAACATATCCACCAAGATAAAGAAAGCCCTTGGTCATGATGCAATCACAGTTCTTTGAGGTAAAGCCAAGAGGAAAAATAAGTTTGATTATGTAAAGCATGTTGTGGTGCTGTGACACCTGTGGTTCTGAGGGCCCCTGTCACCATAACATATGGCCATACGTTATGGTGACAAGATTCCAGCTGCAGGCAGAGGGGTTTCTGATCTGACATTTCAGCAAAAGAAAAGGAAAAAACTCAACATTATAGACTTGAAAGATTTTAAGACAGGCTTGGGGGAGATTAGAAGCAGGATTGGCTCATCCTTGGAGGAGGAAAAGGAGAGGAGTGATTCACAGAGGCTACTTGGTTGGCCTTCCAAGTTTTTGTGTGTGTGGGTGTGGGTGGGTGTTTGAGAGACTGACTGGACACTGACTCAGCCAAGCCAATTTTTTTTATTTTTTTCCAGCTTTCCCGGTGCAGTGATATCATTAATTGCACCGTCAGGTTAGTCTAGAGCCAGGCTGAAAAGATGAATCAGGTGATTGAACCATGTGCAAAGGTTTGGTTTGCTACTAAATTTTTGTCATATGGGAGGGCTGTGTTGGTTTTTTTAAGCTTCCTTTATTGCAGTTTTAAGGATTAATTGAGACTTTTCATGCTGAATGGTGTCTGGTGGATGATTGTTTTCAAAGCTCTAACAGACTTAAGTTTATAAATTGATGGAGGCACACTAGCAAGGCTTTTGTCCACATTCTCAATGTGATCAAAGCATCAAAAAAATAATTTCAAGGCCATAGAATGGTGACCAAGATGATATGAGCCATGAGCATTTCAAGACAACACATAAAGACTGCAGCATGAATAACATCATTTTTGTTATGATCCTAAAAAGTCTTTTGAGACTTGAAATATGATTTAAATAGAAATTGGAGGAGTCAAAAATATGGCCTATTTTTTGTCAGGTGGCATGAAGATCCAATTTATTGGTGAGTAGAGGATGATAACAGCTTGACTTGGGTAACAAATCAGGTTGATTATTGAGCTTGACATCAACACATGTTAAAAGAAAATTCATCTTGAGTTCAACCTGACTTGTAATGTACTTCACTCCAACATCACACAAGTTACCAACAGGTTATTCAAGAAACTGTAGTCAAAGCACTTGCATGCATGTGCCATGGAAACAGCCCTGGTGTATATTATGGTTTCTCACTAGAGTCACAAATAATCTCATTGTTTCATGTCACCTGATTTGTATTCAGCAGAATATTTCTTGCTTTTGTGTGGTTTTTCAGGATTTCAGATGGGAATGAGCTAGAAATATTAGTTTTTATTTGCTCAACTCATGAACATTTGATAAGCAGAACCTCATTTGTTTTAATGTTTGTAAAAGCAAAGAAGCTTGAGATGGAATTGCTTCCAATATAGTTGAATCAAATCATTGGAAAATCTGTGTGGATTTAATGAATGGAAACCTCATTCCATTAGATGAGAATCATTGGTAGAGACACCCAAGATTAATAATCTCACAAATGATTTAACATTTATGGGCTGTTGAAATTTTCATTTTCAGCAAAATGGATGACACTGCAGCATATCATAGCAATGGGTGCAAATCTCAGTATGCAAGAGTTCTCCTAAACAAAGCCTGACCCAATTTTTTTTTAAGTCATGGCACTTGAAAATCAACCATTTGATTATCTTGTGAATGAATTATTTGACAAAGAAATCTTGGTTCATGGTCACTTGTTTAGTGTGGAGTAACAACTTTTGATCTTCCTAGACACTGTTGTCAACAATAATGGAATGAGGCAAACAGCAGTCAAATTCTGGTGGTGCCTGTTTACTGCTCAGTGGCAAGTTACTCATTCTCATTCCTCTACCCCCATTCTAAATTTTTAATTTTAAATAATACTAGTCATTTCTATATATTCTTAGACTTGCTTGTAGATATTTACCCCACACATGTCAAATAACCATCCACATAAGCCACATAAACCCAACCAGTCAACCACAGAGGTAATATCACCATACCTGATATTACCCAAGTAGTTACATTAATATTAATTAAATAATTCATCATGTTAAATTATGTAATAAGTTGTTAAAATACTTAATAATTTGTTAGAATATTAATATTATATTACTTGTACTACACTTTATTAGAATAAATACAGTACAATTCATATTTTATTAATCAAAAAAGAGTCATTTACATAACAATAAGCTTATATGAACCTTATTTTAACATCATGATCTAATTATGCATTGTTCTAGTGGCTTTTGGATAGTTTTGCCAGGTTTTTTCTGTCTATTTTTATTTTGTCCATTTATTTTATGTCTTATTTTTATTATTATATTTTAGCTGTAAAATATAAAATAAATATAACTTAAAATACAAAATATGTGCCATAAGTATGTTTATAAATATTTAGTGGCTATAACTTATTTATTCACAGCATAACAACTCATTGGATCAGTATCTTATACTGATGCGCCAACTGGAAGGAGATAACAAGTTGTTATCAACTTTATTAACATCAAATCATGGAAATTAACTCAAAGTTAATTAACATCATTAATTTGAGCGCTGCCTGGAAGGAGATAAAAAAAAGTTTATGAACTTGAGCTGCATCATTTGATGTGTATTTTTATTTAAAGCTAAAGAACATCATTGATCTGTTAATTGTAACCTTGCAATGATCCAAGGGATTAACATTTTTTTGGTCTTACTCCCAGTTCATTTCAGAGGTCTTACAAGGAAGAGCTTGGG
Source organism: Puccinia novopanici (assembly GCA_004348175.1). Taxonomy (NCBI): domain Eukaryota; kingdom Fungi; phylum Basidiomycota; class Pucciniomycetes; order Pucciniales; family Pucciniaceae; genus Puccinia; species Puccinia novopanici. Next base: position 7,182 of record SMGU01002672.1, on the reverse strand, counting down.
CGCTTCTGAGGGCCCTGTGAGAATATTTAAGAACCAGCTTCCTCTGGTAATTTCCCCAGCCTCATGGTCACTCAGAAAAGTGCATTCATCCCCAGATATTATTATAAAATGTCCACCAGACATCTTATAAATTATACCAGCAGCCTTATACTGTTTTCTTTCCACTGGATTACGCCTCCACCATAATCCACACAGCCTATTTTCTGCCCTGAATCAACCTGTTGAAGCACATCTGAACCACTCCAACCAGTTGTTAGTAGCACTCCAACCCTTATAAAGGCCCAACAACATGTCAGTACTATATACATACACTCAATATAATATTCCCTGAATCTCCCAGCAGGAAGAATCCATGTATACTTATGGGATTTCCCTCCCTATAAGGATGAGAAGAGTGTTTCAAGATTTCAATCCTTGAAGCTCATTATTATTTATAATTACTAATTACAGGAATTAACCTTTCAACTTAACTAACCATCACAAAATATCAATCACTCATAGCACAACCAGTGCTTTAAACACTGGTTTAGTGGCATAGAGGCTGACACAACCCAAGAGACTCCAAGAACCAAAATCTGATTGGGTGCCCTTGACTGAGTCCTCATCCCACAACAGTTCCAGAGGTCCAGGAAGCTCCTTTTTGCACTTGAAAAGGCTTCTTTTCCCAAAATTTCATGGCGGCAGTTAACTTTTATTTCAAATTCATCTTCATCTTTTCTGTTTGGGAGGGTAGTGAACACAATTGAGTGGTGCTTGCCAATGCTTTGCACAGAAGCTTTTCAATCCCCAAAAATAAGTATTATCTTCCAGATGCTGGCTATTCCCTTCAAAAATTGATTCTCACCCCATTCCAAGGAACTTGATATCACTTGAAATAAAAAGCAATTTCTGCTTTGAGTACATCTCCCCCTAAGGAGCTCTTCCATTTATGCCATTTTTCCCTTCAAAATGTAGTCAAGAAGATATTTGGTTGTCTGAAGGCCAAGTTCAAGATGCTTACAACAGTATCTGAGAATCAAATTTATCATCATTTGAAACCTGTATATTTCCTGGCAATGCTCTGGAGCCTGCTCTGCTCAAATAAGGAGACTGATTATGACACTTAACTCACCTCCAAAAGATTTGATGACAATCAGTCAAACCAAGAGGATGAGGAAACAACTCTGCATTGCAGAAAAAAATCTGAAAACCTTGATATGGCCTCACAAATGAATAGGCTTGCTGATAAGTTATGGAGGCAGTACACCTCCTACTTAGCTGTGAACATTTGAAACCAATAAGCAATTTATTATCTTCTTAATGTTTCAGGTGTCTCTTGAAGCATGCATGTATCTATTTTTTTTTTAAGAATTGTTTTGATTTCATATGATTTGGACTAATAGAAGCAAGCAAGAATAAAAAAACAGAACATGTTTGATTGAGTGGGAAAAAAATATAGATTGATTTGTAAGAAGATGAGTAAGTAAGCTAGAATATAAATAAAAGGAGAATGATTCAAAATACATTAATAAAACAAAACACTTGATCAATGATCTATAAAACATATTTGATATATTGATCTATTCTATTGGCTAAATAATTGAGCCAGGCTCAATACACAGATGGATTGGTTGTAGAAGTGAGGTATAAGAATGTTTCTGCATTTTTTACACCCAAACCAATTTTATGAACTTGAAATATTCAAGGGTTGGCACCACATTAATAAACTTAGATACTAATTTTTCTAATTCCAGGCTAATCCAAGCTGGTTTGAGGCAATTATTTTTTATTTTTGGCCTTGATATTTGGAACCAAGTTCTCCTTTGCACCAAAAACATTTCATTGCTCCAACTAGGCTATTGAATCTGTCTTTTAATATTTCAAACTTAGAACTCTGAACTGACTTAGGGTGGGATGAGCACCAAGAGGGACAATCTCAACACCATCATCAGAGGAAGAACTTGATTCTTTTTTTTTTTTGTTTTTTTAAGTGCCATTTGTGGTTTCAGAGAATCAGCTGACACCCCCCAAGACTTCTTCAGATTCTGGATCTTCAGAGAGAGTGGCTCAAGGAAAGATGATATTGGCACCAGTTTCTAAGTGCTGGTAAAAATAAAGTGAGTCAAATTGTACCACAAGATTGGATTCATTTGGGGGTGGAAAACTTTATTTTTGGATGAGCCTAATGAGAAGAATCACCAATCAAAAATTGAAAGAAATGAAATATACACAAGAATTTAGCTCACTTGTATCAATGTTTCCCATATATCTTCATCAGCTATAACCATGCCTGTGTTTTGATTGCAACCAAAGCCTGAATGATTAAGAGGAAAATTCATGTCAATGTAAATTTTACACATGGTACCTTATGAATTTTTAAGCTGTTCTTGTTTGAATTGGATGCCAAATTGTTTTTACATATCCTTGGCCACACAAGTCCATCCTTTGGCCTCAAGTTGTCTGTTTTCAGTGCCTTTGCCTAAGGTGATCTGATCAATAATGAAGGTGAGAAGTGCAACTTTTTCATCATTAGTCCATGTGTGATTTGACTTGTGCTCTCTCTTGGGGTTGTGGTTGGAATCAGATTCCTCATTTTTGTTTTTGGGTTGTGTTGGTTGGAGGGTTGAAGATTTTTTTTTTTTTTTGGGAAGGCTTCTTTTGCTTTTTTGAGGTGGATAATTTTTGTTGGGGTTTCTTCTCTGCCACATCAGGTGTTATTTTGGGAGGGATTTTATTCATGGAAAGTAATATTAATTTTGGTGTGAAGTGTTGATTGGGGGTGTTTTGTTGGATAGTTTTGTGAGGTTTTGAAAACCCTGACCCAGAAAAATAGGTGCAAAATACTTTTAAAAAACAATGAAAATTTTGGTGATTCACAATTTCTAGAGATGTGATATTTTTCATATGGTACACAGGTTTTTGGAAAACCAGGGTTTCACAAGAAAATTGAAAAATTGGGTGAAAACCTGGGTTTCCAAGTTCTATATTTAAAGACCCTTAATCATGAATCTCTACTTTCTGATCCTGCAAGGGTGATAATTGGTTGAGATGCACAGCTCCATTTTTTATATGGTGAATCAATGGCCCAGTTTATCTAATGGAGTGTTTGGCTGAATGAAAAACTGATGAAACAATGCCTTCTGTGTTTGAGGCAATCTGAAAAGTCACTCAATTCATGTGGCACCTCACTTTACATGTGGTCTTTATTTTGCATTGTCAAACATGAGGTTCATTATTCAACATTAATTGGAAACATGTCTCAAGTAGAACTAACCCAAGAGAAATTCCTCTGCAGAAAATCTTTCCCCTCTTAAATATAAAAGGAAGTCATCCACCAACCAAATCAAAAATTTTTACATCAATCTTTCATATTAAGATTCTGACAAGTTAGTGGTATTAGTAGTTCTAGTTGGTGTTACTTAGTGTTATTATTAGTTCTAGTTGGTATTAGGTGGGTTTATAGTGGTTGTTCTAAGTATATTATTGTTATTTGATAATTAGATTCAAGTATCAATTTGATGTTTAGAGGTTTTTTATTATTAGAGCAACAAAAAGAATAATAATTATCAATCAGAAATAGTAGTAGTAGTAGGATTTATTGTACAAATTTATATTCCACATATTCAACCCCACTGGACTTTTTATCTATCATCAGAAGGTGTATTAGGCCTGCAAGAATATTTATTAAGGTGATATAGGTTTGAGGGAGGCTACTATAAATAGTAAATCTGTCTTGAAATCAGCCATCTCTAAACCTGTGTCACTAAATATCCTCAGCTTCTAGCCAATGAAAAAATATGGATTTTTCATTGGTCAGAAGCCAAGAACAAGTGGATCTGAGTGGGCCAGCTCCATTGGCTGAGAGCTGATGGAGCTAGAATTTAAAATGGGGGGTTGGATCTGAGTGAGCTGGAAAAAACCACTGGAGCTGGCCCACTCAGCTTCACTTGTTTTTTGGCTTCTAACCAATGGTAGATTCAGTTTTTTCATAAGCTAGAAGCCAAAGATTTTAACTGAAAAAACTCCATTTCTATTTTAATATTGCTTCAAGATTACTTATATTTTTGTCATAATATGAGAGGGGAAGGTCCTTCAAACCACCTGTCAGTTGTAATAGATTTAAAATATTTAAAAATTTATTTTCCCCTCAGAGGATCTTTACCAAATATGATTTTGTGTCTCACAGGAGTCCCACAACAGAATCCTCTTGACTCCACTGGATCATCAGTTACCCTCTATGGACACCTCAACTTGGCCAAGATAATCACTTAAACAGGAAAAGTTTAGCTGGAAATCATGATTGAAAGGGTCATTAATCAATTCAAATGGCCTATCAGGTGTTCTTATTTGGTTAATTTTCACTGCAGGAGCATAATATGTAATTATCTCCTTATCTTATCTGTAGGCATTATTTTCTTATACTTTATTCCTTAATATGTGGTATGCACATCATCAGTAATTTGATCATGCAGATGATCAGAAATGTTATCAGGGATTTCATGCATCATTTTTAGGCAGAAAAATTGGTATCTAACTATTTCTAAGGCCATTTTGGAATTATTCTGTGGGATTGAGTTTTATGATGTGACTATCACTGCATAGGCCATCTTCTTGGACCAGCAGTTCTGATGAGTTGTTGGACTGGCCTATCCAAGCAGTACTTGGACATGGCCATCCGACAAGAGGTCAGACTTGCCTGTCCGAGCAGATGAACCCGCCTGGGGACTGCTCGGACTGGCATCTTATTGGGCAACCATGTCCAAGAACTGCTTGGACAGGTTGGTCCCGGGACTCATCAGACCTGTTGGTCCAAGCAGGTGGGCTTTCCTCACATAACCTCAGACTTATTACAAACCTTTCTGGCTGCATATTCCCTCCATCTAAATATCAGTGGACAGGATACACCACAGGAGCATCCAAAAAGTCAGATAGGTTGGTCACTTGAAATGCAAGATGTTTTACAATTCAATAGCTGCTCTGCCTCTCCTGTTGCCACATCAAAGCTATAAATATTCTTTCTTAAGCATGAATTATTGTTTCAAAGCAGTTAAAAAAACTTAAAATATTGAGTTGTTTTTTTTTCCAACCCACTCTCTCAGTACCAAAAAGTAGCTGGCCAGCTAATGGCAAAAGTAACAAAAATCAATCCTGTGACTTGATCATTAGTCTGGTAATTTGGGGTAAGGTTCAAAGCTGTGTATTCCCAAGAACATCAAATGATTCATGATAAAAAGCCTAAAATTTTCAAGGTAGATCACTCTTTAACTACCTTTTTTTCTATGTCCTTTTTCTTTAAAAAAAAATGAGAAACTATTTTTCTAGAACTTTTGAGTGAAAAAGTGTCCTCTGAGTTGGTCTCAATGAAGCTTCAAATACAGTTGTACTGACATCCTCTTGGGTACCTGAAGCCAGTTGGCTTGCTGCAGCAACATCCTCTGACTTTGATGTTTTTTTTTCCTGTTTTCCCTCCAATATTCAGCAGGGGTATTAAGCTTTTCCTGACTGTTATATTCATCATCCAAAAATAAAAAAAAATTCTTGAGAAACTATGTGTTATCAACCTCCAAACCAAAGAAATTTTGAGTTTGACTTAATTTCATCACCAAACTTAAACCAAATATGTTTGCAGCTGGTTGTCAGTGGTGGGGTACTCTGTGTAGGATAAGAGCCTGCTCATTAGAAATTTAATTCTATTGACCAGTGGCTCTAATTCATACAATGGTTTGAATCCGGTCCAAGGTGTTTACACCCAATGGTGGATTAATTTTGAGATCTTAAGTCTCAAGGCTCCTAGCAGGGATATGTGGATTTGAGAGTAGTCAAGCTAGCTTGAAGTAGTGATCTGTTTATGTATCTTAAAGCTCAAGAGTAATATTTTTTAATGAAAAGGATGATTCTATTATTTTCTCTTCTATGGATCTAGGGAGCAATAGATTTTGAGGACTACAACTTATATATGCTATCTACAATGGGCTACAATGGTTTACTAGATATAAGCTTATATAAATGATGCTAATAATAAAATAGTGAAAAAGGGAGAATAAAATGAATGTAAGAGTAGTAAAATATTCAGATAGGGAGTTGAAAATATTTTGGTCTGTTGGGGGTAACTGGTTTTCAACTAGCCAGCTGAAAACATTTGCAAAAGCAATTTTTTGCTCCCATGGTTTATTTTGGGTTTGACCAAAATATGCTGTCAAAACCCTGCATCATAACTAAATCCCATGAAATTGAAGCACTGTTTCACTTATGCAGGCCCTAGGATCATGTGTGTTGGTAGAGTTATTGCTTTCTGGAATAACTCTCACTTTGCAATGGCAGTAAAGTGCCAATCAACCCATGCTCACCTGTGTCAACCCAATTCTTCGGCTTTAAACCGAAGATAAATGTGTTGGTATCTTCGGTTTCAAACCGAAAACCAGGCTGAGCTGGGTGAGATGATTTGAGCTGCCCAGCTCATTTCAGCTCAACATGGCCCATGTTTTAATTTCAAATCTACCCGGTGTAAGACTCAAAAGGTGTTGTGAAACCCTTTTGCTGAATTGAGAAGGGGATGGATGAGTTGCAAGCTCTGCCCTTCTATGCTATCAGAAAACAAGACCACCAAGATTGCTTGGCAGTTTATTTAACGTGATAGGGATGGTCTGGTTCAAGATGGCTGTGAACCAAGTGAGATCTATCTATAAGAGTGAGTGAAATTGTATGATGATGATGAGTGATGATGGATGATGATGGATGATGAATGATGAATGAGGGGTGGTGAGTGTTGGTGAGGAGTGATGAGTGATGAGATATGAGGTGTATGATGAGGAATGAGTTGTGAGAGAAGGGGGTTGGAGTTTATAGAAGGGTGAATAGCCTAGCTGGTAAGGGCTCAGGCTCTGAGGATTAAAGTTGGGTAGAGGTAGTGGGTTCAAGCCCCAGTGAGGGAGATGTTAAATATAAAGGGTTGTTGAATATAAGGGTGTTGTTGATATATATAAGGGTGACTAATATTGTAAAACTATAATATAGAAGGGGCTAATACTATAGAGTGACCAGATAGATAGTGTTTATAGGGGATAAAGACTAATAAGGGTGTAATAAAATCTGATGCCAAAATCTGGTGAGGAAGGGGGGAATGACAAAAAAGTTACAGGCTTATATAGACAACAATGAGGGATTTGTGCTGGCCTGGACTGCACAGCATTGAGGGAATTTAGC
>SMGU01002669.1:0-10806 GCA_004348175.1 Puccinia novopanici | reverse complement strand
TCGAGCACAAGACGCGACATTCTCGAAGGTAATATTACCCTGCTATCTATGAATGCGCCATGAAAAAGTGCTGACACTTCGTCATGCTAAAACTTGAAGAGTCGGACATCTCCCGATAGCGTCCCGCGTCCTGACTGGGAAGTTTACATCGACAAACTGGCCGGCGTGATTGCGAAAGAACAGTCGCCGGATAAATTGTTAGAGGCACGAGCGATGCTCTACGAGCTTCTCGTTCACCTTATTCCTCCTTCGGTCGTCATCACACATCTCGCCAAAGGTTTGTTGACAAGAGTCGATGATGCTCTAAGGCCTGAGATCATCCATTGGGCCGCTTGGTACGAACACCGACTCAGGTTGGGAAATAAACCCATCTTTCATCTTGAAGGTTCGTTGCCCCATTTCAATCGCTCTTCCTTTTGCTCAACCTATTTGCTTCCTGGCCCAACCCCTTTCTTATTCTCTCCACCTTTATTTATTTGCCGGATCCTTCACGTAGCGTTTGTGGCAAAGGTGATGTCACTCTACAAAAACTTCAGTATCGGATTACACGATTTTATATAAAAAAAACTCTCGATCAGATCAGGTATTGCGAATATGAAATAGCTATGAAAAAAAAGCAAAACTTCTGCTTGTTTCCATCTCATGAGGCTTGGATTCCGAACCTGGGTGGTTCTCTCTTGGGCAACTCTGATTAACCTGACCGTTTCCAATCTTTCATAGAAGTTGAATTGACTTCCCTCCTACAAACTCGCCAATTCATGTCTCGTATTTAACAATCCATACAAGTGTTTAAATTTGCAAGTATTTATTGTGTTGATGTGCATATGTTTGGAGTAGAAGACAAATCAGAACTTGTCTCTGTCGGTTTAAGCTTTGTTGTTATGCCCTCTATCCAGTTCTTCCTGTTACCAAAAAATCTCAAATGTGAATCCCATGTTTCCAAATACCAAACCTTGTTTGGTGAAAATTGATGACAATCAAATTCCCACCACTAAATAAGAATTGGGAATTAGGTTTAGAAAGGCTAAATTTAGAAATCAGATGACAGAAAGACCTCCAGTTGCAACATTCTGCACTATGCCAAAAGTAAGGGGTATACATGCCAGGTGACATGAAGATAGCTCCATATGTAACTCAGGCCATACACTCAGTTGAAAGTGATTTGACTCCCTGATAAGGACAAAGGGGCCATTGTTATAATTTTGGATTATCATCCAATTAGTTCTACAGTTTCAATGGATGTTACTGAATGTCACCTGATATGTATATTCCTCTCACTTTTGGTATGGTGCTGTATTAGGGTGTTCAAAGTTGATTCTCAAACTCAATTTTACATAAAATCATAAAATTTTCCAAGAACTCAAGAATTATTTCTAGTGAAGTTTATCACCAATTTTCATGTGGTTGGTAATTTGGTCATGTTGGACTTCTGATTTTATGTAGAATGTGGTTTAAGAATCAACTTTGAACACCACTTATGTGCATGCTAAGTTTTGGTTAAAGAAGCTCTGTGTTTTTTTCTTGTCCATTGATCACCCCTTAGCTCATCAGGAATCAAGAAATACTGCTTAGGATTTTTCATGTTTGTATTGAAATTTGTTCATTGAGTTGAGGGATTTTTCCTTGTGACATCAAGAGCCAAAATCCCATCAGCCACTGTGGAAAGAATGTTACTAATTAGTGCAAGGGGAAAAAAATGAAACTGGGTTGTGCCCTAACTCCATCTAACTCTCCTTTGCTGTGGGTCAGAATAAAATTGAATCAACTGTGACAGTTTTACTGAACCTCCTTATGGAGCTAAGAAGAAGTGATAATAGCCTGGTTCATGTACAGAATGTTTATGCAAATTTCATAAAATCAAATCTTATTGCTTGCCTAATATAGATTGCTAAACTGTAGCAAGCTCTCAGCCAAACCATGTCTCACCTTGCTTAGAATTTTACTTGGTGCAGGAACTTTTACAAACAGCAAGCAAGCAGCTATGTTGTGGGAATTCAGTTTTTGATCCATCAAAGTAAACAAACACATTTTGGATTTAAAAAGCACCAATCATTATTTCAGAATCAGAATCAGAGGAGCATTTTACCCCCACTCACCTAGTCAACCCCCCTCCCAGAATTTCAAAAAAAATCTTATATTCTCTTGAAATTCATTAGTTCTACAGGGTTAGTGGAAGTGAAAATTTTCTATTTCATGCTTCTGAGCCAAAAATAATATCAATTTGGATTAGATGAACTGATTTAAAATATTCTCAAGGTAACCTCTTATAACTTGGATCTGTATTAATTTTTTGTATCTCAAGTCCCTGGTTCTCAAGCCTGGGACAGAGAGTAGATGTTTTAACCAAAAGGCAAAAAAAATTGACTCTGGCAGCTGTGAAGTATAAAAAAAAAAATCCTAGGTGTAACCAGGTTTTTTCTGCTTTAAAATCCTTGGATTTCTGGTCAACACTGGGCCCGCTATGCTAACGGTAGCGTTAGCCCAGCTTAGCATAGCATAGCGTAAGACTGCTAACAGCTGACAACTTTTGTTGTAGCCATTAGCAGTTTTGTTCTAATTCTAATGGAACAAGGCCAAAAAAAGGCCTTGTTACGCTACACTACACTTTTTTGTAGCAGAAATAGCCGCTACAAACGCTGTAACATAGCATAATGCAGCGTAGCAGCCTGTAGAAGCCCTGGAGCTCCACTAATGCTACAGAGTTGGTGGAGGAAAAAAAAAACTGCTAAACTACACTATTTTGGCCCTGTAGCATAGCAGCCCACTGCTGGTCTGGTGGTGGTGGATGAGGGTGTTTTTATTTCCTGGAAGATAATTTGTGCATGATTTCAGGCATCTTTGAGCAGATTAAAATTGATTTTCATGGGAAAATCCTTTTTGTTTTGCAGCCAGGGATGGCCTCCTCTGTCAGAGTATGTGATGTGGGCCACTGGCCAATTCCAAAATGCTCCTCAGGATAAATTTCTTATGGATCTGAAGCATTGATTTGCCTGCTGGGGGCACACAATCAATTTTTTTCCAAGAGGCAAAGAAAAATTGATTCTGGGGAGTTTGATGCAAAAAAAAATAAAAACTGTGAGCCTAATCAATTTATTTCTGCTTCAGCATCTCCTGATGTGTGGCCATGGTGTACCTGAAATATCTATTATCCCACAAGAAGAAATAGACCAAGTCTTGTGGGATGATAAAGGTAATTGTTACTTCCTACTTTCAACTTCCTTTTCCCATCTCAAGCACCATAGGATGACTTGTCTTTATCATTTTATTGCAGAACTAAAAGAATGAGTAAGTTCAATGACTTACCAGTTTGGACTGCACTGATTCACCATGCCAAAAGTGAGGGAAATACATGTCAGATGATATTCAGTAACATCCATTGAAACTCCAGAGTTACTTAAGTAATGATCCAAAAATATCCAAATAGACCCTTTCTACTTATCAGGGAGTTATATCAATTTCTATTGAGTTTGTGGTCTAAATTACTTATGGGATTATCTTCAACTCACCTGAAATGTATTCCCCTCAATTCTGGATTGGTGATTGATGATTTATGTCAGAATCTTAGAACAGGAAGAAAGGCTAATAGGGGATCTGTTCCAGCCATATTTTTTGATTTTTATGGACAAGAACCTTCCTGTCAGCTTGCTACTATGTAGAGCCAAGCCAACATAGCAATTAAATATAACAATAAATAATAAAATTCAGAAATATTTACCAAAACTAATAGTTGGTGCAATAAATAATTGAGTATTATTTCACCAATGTATTCTACGCATAAAATAGCCTAGGGTCAATCCCTAGACACATAACCATAGGATTGACCCTTCACCTACTTTATCTTAATAAGAAAGAACTACTCTAATAAAATAATTATCTACTCAGATATGTCACAAAAAAGCTATAACATTACACATAAATGTGAAATAACTTCAGAAAAGAAATCAAAACACACAGAAACTTGATTACAAGCCATAGAAACTTGTAGCCCCCTCCACACAGTTACTGAATGTTTCCAAGTGTACCAGATATGCCAAAGTAGTACAAAAATATGAGTATTACACTAGATATGTACAAGCTAGAAACACATGGAAGCGCCCAAATAGCTCCATAAAAATTATCCAGACTAGTAACAAACCACTTAGTATAAATAACCACATTTTGTGACAAGCCACAACATGTGAAGCACCATATGACACTATTTCAGCCCCGTTTGTGTACTGATACTGGTTAATTACAGCCAATTGAGTAAACTAACAATTCCAAACACACTGAGGGGACTCTGGCTTCGTCCCAAAGACCCCAGAACAGTTGCAGTAAGCCACATTGTGTGACAAGCCACACCATGTGATGTTCCACATGACAAAATAAGCCACTATTGAGTTAAATACAGACTAAAGGTGTATACCTGTGGTCACTAGGGAAGTCCCAAACACTCTAGCAGACCTATGATTTCATCCAAAATTCCTCAATTCCCTTTGGCCATTACTCAGCTCATTCCAGCCTACAGCTTATTCAGTATTTGCCACCAGTTTCCCACAACCAGTTTCCAGCCTTATTAGCCTCATCAGTGAGTCCCTTCCCATTATCTCTTTTTCAAAAAAGCTCTTCCAAACCGCCCTTCTCAATCCTTTGGCCCTTTTGTACAAGGATTAGTCCTGTAGGAATTGTTATATATCATAATTCCTACTACCCTTAATCCTTTATTATCCCCTGGGCACTTAAAAACCCCTGTTCTACAGGCCCCAGCTTCTTCAAAATACCCCTGTAACCCAGGTCTTGACCCCAGAGGGCACCTTAAACACCCCTGCTTGCAGGCCCCTCCGTGTTTCTCCTACTTTTGGCTATTTTTTGGCCATTTCTTTTATTATAAAAATTAATAAACCCTTTTAAAATTATCCAAATCTACCTGAAACTCAATACATACTATTTTCAGAGTTTTATTTGAATTCTTGTGGCACTTGTAGCTAGAGTAATCTTCTTCCTGGCATCAAGTGTGCTCACACTTCTGGAGAGCACTATGTATTGGATATGCCAACACCCTTCACTATAAACATTAAGTACATTCCCAGAATGAACAGTGGTTGAGTTACATGGAGCATTGGTTAGTCATAAAGTGGCTACATGATTTGTTTTGTAAATGTTTTTCACATTTTTCATCACATTTGGACCTCTGTGCTCATCTGGAATTCATTTCCAAATGAAAATAAGAAAGATATGCAAATTTTGAAATAAAAGTATGGCAATGCATGCCAGATGAGCAAAGAGGTTCAACTGTGATGGAAAAATGTGACAAACATTTACAAAAAAAATCATGTACCCACTGTATGACTAACCACTGTCCCATGTCACTCAACTGCTGCCCATGCTGGGAATGTGCTGAATGTTTGTAGTGATTGCTTCTACTACTTCTGTGCAAGAATGCAAGATTACAGCTTTACCTGTGTCAGCTAAGGGAAAGGAATTTTACATGTTTTATTCCAACATCCAAAGCTCAATTGGGACAAGCCAGCCAGCTGGCATCACACCATGATCAGATGCAAGGCTTGGCATGGTGTGCTTTCTGAGCCCTCCCTCAGCTCTCCAATTCTACTTCCACTTGGAAATCTTGCCATGGTACCTGGCCCCCATCTTGCATGACTTGAAACAAACAACACCTCTAAGATCAGCTGCATTCTACTTCATCATATCTCTTGTAATGACAGGCAATCTGTTCCACCTGAAAATCATACAGGTGTCATTCTGCTTAATATTTTCCAGTCTATGATCAAAGCTCCTGTTTCACCAAACTTCTCATCCATCACATCTCTTCTGACACCTTGTTCAGTTGCTTATCATTTTATGACCTGGAATACCCACTAGAGACCTCTATGAACAAAGTCTCTGAAACCAATGTTCAGCCCAATCATAACCACAATCTTACAAGACTTTTTGAGGAAATATTTTTTTGGCTCAATAGTCAAGCTAGATTGCTTGAGCCTAAATCAGCACACCCAGGGTGGAATGGCTATTCTCAAAAACTGAGGATTGAAGTGACCCACTGGCTTTCACCCATGTGTGGCAAGTGTTGTGCCTGCTGACCTCTTGATATAGGGTGCATTGAATTGGCTGTCAATCCTGATTGTCAATGGGGGACATGTTCCACTCCCTGTTCAAAGGCATGGGAATAGAGGTTTTTTTCACTTGTACAAACCATGTTGATCTTGCGCAAGCTATGCTTTTTTCTGACTTTGTTTTCATGAGATGCACCTCACAGTATGTCATGAATGAATCACCTTAATCCAACCAAGCTCCAGATCAGCCTCTGGATCTGTCACCAGTTGTCCATTTGTAACTTTTTGGTTTTGTTGTGTCTTATGGAGGGTGGTCTTGTGGCTGCACATGTGTGTGAGTGGTCAAGCTGTTAGTGGACCCACACACCTGCCCACCAAAATATCCCCAATGCAGAGTCACAGATGATGTACCTCCAAGCCAGAATTACCGCACAAAAAAAGCAGCAGAGTCTTGTTCCCCATATCTGACAAGCCCGACAGTTCGGAGGGGGAGAAAGGTAAAAAAAAATCTTCACCCGTGGGTGAATCCATTCTGACTACATGTGTCATCCTTGTGCAGGGGCCATGCTAATCTTCTCTGTATCGTTCCAATTTTAACGTATGCACCTCCGAAGAGGGCGAAAGTAACCCCAGTTTTGGCAATCATGTACTGCTGGGCGAGGTCCCTGGTTCGACTCCCCGTCTCGCCCTGCAAACCCCCCCACACGCCTCCCCCGCGGGCGCTGAATTGATAACTAACTTCGAAAGTTCGACCAGATTATACATATCCGACATGGCGACGTTCGTGAATTGGTTGAAGAGCCCCGCCGGGCGGCAATACTTCTTCAGTTGAGTGTCATCGAAGCAGTCTGTGCACACTAACGAGGGCGAGGCTGACGAGATTGGGGGCTGTTTTTAGGCACGCATTTGTGAGTGATCCGGGGCAACAATAGAGAGAGAGAGAGAGAGGCTGATTTGGAAGGACCTGGATTGCAGCTGGGGCCCGGTGGCGAACTGGGGACTCCCGCTGGCGGCGCTGACGGATGTGCGGAAGGATGCCGAGCTGATTTCTGGGCCGATGTGAGTGTGTTGTTCCCTTGGCTCCGGCCTCCAGGCCCTGCGCCGATCCCTTTTTGTCCGCCTGCCACAGGACGACCGCCCTGGCCGCCTACTCCGTCTGCTTCATGCGCTTCGCCTGGAGAGTCCAGCCTCGCAATTACCTCCTCTTCGCCTGTGTATGTCCTGCCCCCCCTCCATCCTTCGCTCCTTCGCTTCTTACGCCTCCCCTCGCTTTCGCTCCCTCCCCTAGCATGCTGTCAATTTCTCGCTCCAGTCTATCCAAGGCGGTAGATTCATCTCGCACCAGATGTACGTCATTCTTCCCTCCTCTCCCTTTTTGTCCCCCTTGTTGACCACCTTCTCTGTTGTCGAATGCCCGCTGACAGGGAAGAGAAAAAGACCTCGAAAGCCTCATGAGAAGAACTCAGTGGGCCTTGATTTGGAAATATATATGCTTGAGAAGAACGATCGAGTGTCTACAATCCATCCAAAAAGCCTGTGAAATCTACCCATCTTGAAACATATTCCATATCTTGTCTTTTTTGGAATAGATGCCAACAAGACTCAAGTTCACGATGCCCATCAATCCCGACGGATGGTATTGGACTGCTTGTTTTGTTGTTGTAACGGATACATTTGGGTGTGTGGCCGCTTCTGTGCGGCGAACACAGAGGTCTCATCTACTCCAGCCCGAAGGAACAGCTGGCTTCAACGGAAGCTTAGCCAGCTGTGTGTGGCCCGAGCCCCTGCCTCACCCCCATAGTGAAGTGGAAAGTGGTGCTGGAACGGGCTTCAGATAGTTCCAACGGGGTGTGATGTAGCATCACACAACTCCCAAAATTAATTATTGGTTGATAACAACTGGTCTCTTATTGCACCCATACACCCTGCAGTGATATTTGATTTGACTGCTTGTCCTCCATTTTTATGTGATATTGAATTTTATGTTGCGAGGCAGGGGGCAAGGGAGCGATGAGGGAACTAAGAACGAGTGAGTCGCCAACCATGGACGGTGCCTCTGATTGCGGGATCGCCGGAATCGTTGGGGAAGGCGAGGCCGGCGTTGTGGTCCTGGATGATGCGAGAACAGAGCCAGCCTCTCTGTTGGGCAATGACCAAGAACTGCTCGTCGGCCTGGACACACCAGGGGCGATGGTGGGAGTAGAAGACGAGCAGAGATGGCGCCGGCCGGTCGGGCGCTGCAGCCCGCAGACTCTCCTCACACGTCGTGAGCAACGAGTCGTGCTGCGAGTGGTTGAATACTAGGTCCGATAGCAGTATCAAGTCGAAGCCCGCGCCCGTCGATACCGCCATAGAACATCCCCTCGACTTGCCGCCCTCGTCTTCCGTAGGCAGCACAACCTCCTCTTCAAGCTTCATTCCCCACTTGAGCCCCTACACAAAAAAAAATTCGACAAACAAGCTGTCCCAGTTATAAAACAAACACTTCTATTTTTGTTTTGGGTGTCCGCAAAAACGAGGGGAGACGCGCACCTTGACGACCAGCCTATGTCTCAGCGAGTCTGGCAAGTTCGTGTCGGCGTTGGAGTGCAAGTTGTTGATCAAATCGGGGTCAGGAAAGTCGGTCGTGACGACCTACATGTCATCAACCAAAAAGGAAAAAAAGCAAGGTAAGGACAAGAGCAAACGAGACAGGAGATTCATTTCTTTTAAAAAAAAGAAAAGGACTCAGACCAAACTGGCGCCGGATAGAACGCATGTGAGACCAGGGAGTCCGCCGCCGGCACCCAGCTCGAGGACAGTGGTGGACTGGTGCTGCGGAAAGAGGAGGTGGGCATGGTGTTCAAGGTAGCGGGATAGGACGATGGAGGCGGGATACAAGACATGGCCTGCCACAGCGCGTGCCGGACGGATCAGTTTTTTGCTAGTGGAAAGGACTTGGGGGGGGGGGATGCGACTGACCCCATAACGGATGGGCGCCGACGAGTCGGATTTGGAGCACAGTTCCGTCGGACGTGGTGTGCTCGACGACCGTCGGTTCGGGCGAGGGAGGTCGGAAGGAGGCGGGTTCCTGCAGGGAAAGAGTCAGCGCTCGCGAACTGCGCCTGCCGAACAACCCATCGCCTTCCGAACAACAGACTCGCCTCGAAGAGCTCCGCTGGCCAAAGCGCCCCGGCCTCGTTCTCCGCTGTGCTGCTTGCCTCTTCTTGGTTCCCCATCGGTTGCTGCTCCTACCCCCCGGGGGACTCTCCCTTTAAACAACCTCTGTATGATGTCTCATCCAAAACAGTCCTGCTATGTTCATTGTCTTGTCACAGAGAGCACTCTGACTTAAAAAGTATCATCATGGCATTACAGAGGAATGGAACAGAAAGAAAAACAAGACAGGCAAGGAAGAGTCTATCCATAAGTAGAGAGTAGCTTGTAATTCAGCCAGGTCCGACCTGAACGCAACAAGAACAATGAAGCCGAAAGCATTAGCAAGCAGGGCAGAGGAACCAGAGCAAGAAGGGGCATGAGAAGGGAGAGAGAAGAACCTTGGGGATATCGAAGTGTTCGGACTGGTTTTCGAGACGAAGGTTGAAGTCAGCGACGCGATCCTTGTGAGTTTTCAGGGCCTGTTTCTTCACTTTTTCGAGCAGCCTCATCTTCTGCGTTTCTTCGAACTTGATCTCGGCGCGCGTCTTTTCCACCCGGCTGATCTTGAGATGCATGTCTTGGTGCAGCACTACCATCGTCGTCGTCGTCGTCGTACTCGATGAGGATGGCTCTTTGCCCCCCTCCGTCGACGTCGCCCGCCCCTCTTCTCGCAGCTTCTGCTTCGATAACGACGCCGACGACTCCAGGAACGTCTTGGCTAACTCGGCGTAGTGCGTTCCTTTCTCTTTCTCCAACATCGACGTGGAAAGCGACGACTTTTTCTTCTTCCTGTTCATCCATCCATCCATCACACACACACAAAACTGAACTTCTCAGCACTTCATAATATACCAAAATCAAAAAAAGCTGAGATTCCGTGCTCACTTTTTCTTCTTCCCTAACTCCCCTCCTTTCAGCTTCAAGCCGCCGCCCGACACCACTTCCTCATATTCTTCTCCTGCCATCGAGCTCCCCGGTTGGTTGGTTGGTTGGTTGGTTGAGACGGAGTTGACGAGGTGTAATCCTCCACGGGGTGCGCCTTTCCGACTGTATCGCAGGTGTCACACCAGGTGTCACGTGTGCGTCCCTACAGGCTGCGCGGTCGACATGACGTCGGCTGGATCCATAAATATCCAGTTGGTTGTCATTTTATGAAAAGGGCAGCTTGTGAGATGATGGAACACCACTGATTCCCTTGGCCAGTTTACTTCAAGTAAATTGTGCTCAAAAATCTAAATATTTTTGGGTAGATCTGATTAGCATATTTCTGTTCTCCCTTTCTGCTAAGGAGTTGGCCACATTTGTTTGCTTCACAGTCTGCAGATTTTGCTTGTGAAACCTAATCTTTGATGTATTTAGACTCTCAACTATATACATTGTTTTTTCTCTTCATCCATTCAAACATTGTTTCTCATCAAAAAGCTCACCCAAAGTCTCCAAACTTTCTTAGGTCTGTTTCCTACTTCTCTATTTTCTCTTCAACCATCTCTCTTCTCTTCTCACTTTCTTCTTTAGGCTTGCTTTCCTTGTGTTGTTGTTGCTGCTTCCCATTGCTTGCATGCTCATCTCCACTTAAACATAAAACACTGCAAGAAAACTCACTCAACTGCCTGCAATT
>SMGU01002666.1:0-14366 GCA_004348175.1 Puccinia novopanici | reverse complement strand
AACCACACACACACACACACCCACAGTCGAAGGCTCAATTGCAGCAACAACGATCTAGTAGAGTCTTTTATAGCGTGCATCGCCCAGAAAAAAACAAGGAAGCCTATACATAGCCGGACCCTTGGGACGGATTTTATTTATATATTTATTTAAACGAGCAGCCTACGACTTATCTCCGGGTTTGTTTGTTTGTATTGATTCCCAGACTTCTACCTTCTTCCACCGCCGATTGACTGCCAACCCTCCATGAGGTAAGTATGCCAGCTTCGTCTTTTTTTTTTTTTTTTAAATCTTGAAGCCAAACAAACAACACTCCGAAGCTGGACTTCAACTCTACTACGAACATTCTGACCTAATATATATTTATCTACCAATCCCTGTTTTTTTCTGTCTTTCTTCCTACCTGCCCTGGTGCATCCCAAACAGGACTCTCTACAACCTTCTCTTCCTAACTCAACGTTCTTGTCTGCTCCGGAGCTGCGCCCAACCAGAAGCCCTATTCTAACCAAACCTCTGTGTGGGATCCATTCTCTTCCTTTGTTCGCCAGCCAACTACGCAGGCAAGATGCAGTTTGTGGCGATGATTTCGGTGCTACTGGCGGTGATAACGAGCATGGTGTTGATGGCGGAAAGCTCGCCCGTGCTACCGCCGTTTGTGGCGCATTCGTATGCGCGTCTGAATGGGCGGGACGAGCCGTTGTCGCGCAACGAGGGCAACCAGGTCAACTTCACGCTCTGCGAGGCCGACAACTACGAGATCCATGGAACGGTGAATGCCATGTCGATCTCGCCCTGCCACCGGTCCGCCCCGAACGATGCTTGCACCTTCATCCGCGGCAGGTAACCACACATCCCATTCGTGCATCCTCGCTTCTTTTTTCTCTGATGCTGCCCTCTAACTCTTGCTCCTTTCCTCCAGGAACTACACCATCGAACTCGAATTCTTGTCCTACTTGGACTCCCAGAACCCCAGGAGCTCGATCGTTGCCGGCGACCCCAAACAAGGCCCGTATGCGTACTCTGGCCAGAGCTTTGCCGCCTGCAAGGTAAGCCTATATATCTCCTTGACCTGGCCCATGCCCCGCAGAGGGGGGAGCTCCCTCTGTTTTCCGGCGCGCACTGAATCTCTCTCCATGTTGTCCATGAGCAGTACACCGACTGTCCCATCCAAGCGAATGTGGCGTCGACCTATGTGTACCATTTCCAGACCCTCGCCTCTGTACGTCTTGTCTTCTTTCCTCTCTCCGATGTGCCCCATGGGGGAAACTGAAGATGGCTGATGCGCATTGCACACAGGACTTCAACTACCTCACGTTCAACGTCACGAGCGACTTCTTTGGGCCGAGTCTGTTCTGCGCGGGGACCAATGTGAACTTCCAACCACGCGCCTAAGAAGACCCTCCCCCCTTTCCGATGGTTCCCCCCTGGCGCGTCTGCGTCGCATGGCTCTTGGCGCTTTCCGACTGGATGTCCTGCCGTCCTCTCCTCCTCGTCCTCTCTTTGCTTCCCGTCGCCGTTCCTATACTCCTCCTTGAAGCCCTCCCAATGGACTTTGTCGCTTGTATCTTCTTGCCCCTTGCTTGTCTGCCGTTGTTGAAGTGAAGTACCCCTGCCTTATATCCCCCCTGACCCCTATTCCTCCAATAACCCATAATAATATCTTGTGATCGCCCTATCTCCCGACTCTCACCCTTGGTTATTCCCTCTGATTTATCTATTATGTCTTGATGTCGCTGTACTCTCCAGACTGGATGAGAAAGAGAGATCGAGAGACTGACCAGCGAAGTGTGTTCCAGGAGGTTTATTCCCCTCTTCAATTTCCTCTTTTGTCCGCGCTGGGTTTTTGCTTGTATCTCTCCCCTTCCCTCTTGTTCTCTTTCCTACTTGACAGAGAATGAATACGCTTCTGTTGCCGCTCGCCTTGATCATTCAAGGCGCTTGACGCTGATGATGTTGTGTGCGCCCACACAAGCCAATCGAGGCGGCTGGCTCAAGCTTGAGTTGTGGGCAGAGGAGTCGTGCCAGGGAGAGCCTGTCGGCCCGCACATTCTTGGTCCTTATTTCAAGATCGAGAGATCTGACCAAGCGCCAAGACCCTCCCCCCAGCATCATTTTCTTGAGATGAAGTTCCCAACTACGACGAGAAGGGGTGGTCACGTCGCCAATGCACTGAGCATCGAAGGTCAAGGCTTGATGAAGTCTTATCATCAACACAGGGAGGAAACAGCTGCTATGGCAAAGGTTATCATTGATAGGCTAGGTGTTGTGTATGTTGACAAACTGGCTATCAGTCAACTAACATGCTTTTTATATTTTACTTTATATTTGGTACACTGCTGTCTGTCCACAATCAGGAGAAACATCTGGAGCGAGGAGGGAAAGTTATGTAAGCAGAGAAAGGTAATATTGTAAGCAGGACGAAGGAGAGAGAGGGGAGGGGGAAGAGGAGACGGTCGAGATATGAGAGGGTCTCATAAATCCGAGATGAACGTTGCTTCCTGAAAAGATACTCCAACAGAGGTTAGACAAGACGAAGAACTCCCACACAAACAAGTGTGATAAGGATGCTCACATTGAAGAGATGTCCATGGATGGTAAACTTGCTCGTCTCGCCGTCGGCTGACTCCGGCTTCACCGTCATCCCCGCTGAGACGGCGGCGTTGGGTAAGCTGATGTTAGCGGTGACCGGATTCAACCACTATATACATTGTTATATCATCGACACAAAGGAGTCAATTAGTGAGCGTTGCTAGTCAAAAAAAAAAAAAAAGGAGGGTACTGACGGTGTAGATGTACGGCCTGGCTCCAGCGACGGCTGAGATGACCTTTTTAACAAGATAAGGGATCTGGGCCATCACGTCCACCTTCTCGATGAGGCCCTTCGAGACATAACTCTCTCGTTCTGAGAGTTTTTTGGCCTCCAGATCTAATACCAGTTCGGCAGTCACCGACTGGGTCGTCGGGCTCACGGAGGAGTCATCGCTAGACAGGACAGGCGCGAGCCATTCGTACTTGATTGACGAGGGGACTTGATAGCCCGTGTCGAGATCATGGAGGAAGGGGGCTTCGTGGGCCGTTTTGGCATGCACCAGGTCGCTAGGATTAGGACTGCACGAGATGCCAACCAGCTTGTCTCCGACGACAATGCTGCCGATGCTGATGGTTTGGGCAACTCCATACGAGCCGGGGACCGTGGTAAACTCCATCAGGGTCAGACTGACCCCGGGGTCTGTGTCGCCTGCGCCCTCGGCAGGGTGGGGATTATGGGGGGAGCGGACGGATTGGAAGTTGCAAAAGTTCCAGCGGGAGGCAATCAGGTTAGGCCGCATGCCCTGGATGGCATGAACAAAGATGGCACGACTCCCGTCGAGCTCAACCGTCCGACCCTCCAGGACCAACCGACCAGAAACACTGCAACGAGGCCAAAACCTATGCACCAGGTATCCGTCCGATCCCGCGCCATAGTCGGGACCGCTCTTGCTGGGCTCTTTTGACCCCAATCGACCGAAATACGTCAGTCCGCCCCGGGCGTCATGTCCGAGCTTCCAGCCTGGTACATTCTCCATGCGAGTCACACTGAATTCAATGTGTACCGAGTCGTCATGTTTCCCGGTCACTGTATATCGGTCTGGTTGCGCAGGATCTAACAAGATGGAAAACTGATCGGCCTTGCATGACCTGCGATCGTATTTGGTCGACGATGACCCAGAAGACGGGGGCGGAGTCTTGAAATTGGTCACGTTGGTGGACTTCCAGTGATGCACTCCAGCCTCTTGATCAACAAATCGGAATGTAAATTGGATTTGAGGGTACCAGAGCCTGAACGAACCATTATTCAATTCACGGTCAGACCAAGATAGTACTCAGGAGGAAAAGAACGGGACCACGAAAGGCATGAAACGGTAGGACAGACCCGATAGCTGAATGAATTACTTGACACATGGCAAGCTTACCGCCGGGCAAGGTAAGATAAAACGTTTGTGTTTCAGTAACAAAACCAGATGACTGGGCCAACCAAGAGGTATCCTGTAAGGCCAAAAAAGAAACAAGTCAGAAATTGTGCAATAAAAATGGCCATGGAATAAGGGTCTCCAGAAGATAACATCAGAGATTGACAAAAAAACAAAAAGGAACATGAAGGGTGTGTGGACCTCATCTGTTAGTTGACCGTGTAGGTTTCCAGGCTCATAGCGCGAGGAGGCTGGATGGACGAGAACGGGGTTCTGTGTGTTAGTTTGAGGTTGCGGTGGTTCGACTGAAAACCAGCTCATGATGAGTCACTGTTGGGAGGTGAGAGATGGAATGTTGAAGAGGGGAGTTCTCCAAGACCAGGCTACCAGCAGTGGACGGTCAACAGGGATTAAGAGAGGTGATGATGAGATTACCTAAGCTGTGTGTTGTTCTCCCAGCAGTGTCGTCCATCGGACCCCATCACGGGATCACGTGGGGCTTGACGACCGATCCTGATTCCTTATCTCCGGCATGCAGGATCTTATTAACACTCTGGGGGATTAATCCTCTCTGTCCATATATCATAGCCAGGCCGAATGGAACCGGTGATGAAGCCAGCCACCCGCCTGACGGGCCACAGCCCGAAAACTGTCCTATGAAAGGAGCTTGCTGGTTAATTTGTCCCGACTGCGCTTTCCAAGAAAAAAGTTGAACCCGGCATCAGAAGATCAAGCCTTTGGTGATTCAAGACCGTACCGGAGAGAGAGAGAGATAAACAATAAAAACTACGGGTTACGCTTGTCTGCAGTCACCTTCAAGTTCGCTTGTTTAAGAAATCAACTTTTCCGAGTTTCGGCAGACTCTGGCGGTAAAAGGGTGCAGCCCCCGGAGGAACCTCGTGGTCAATATGGGGGTCGAACCCATGACATCCGCATGTCCTACTGCGCGAGTATTAGTACGGCGCTCTAACCAACTGAGCTAATCGACCACCCGTGGGAATTTGGGGGATTCTTGTGTATTAGGCGGACTCATTAGCCCAGTTCACTTAAGGCTCTCGTCATCAAACTCAAATAGAGTTTAGCACTTGCATCAGCAAGCCTTAGCAAAACCCTATCCCTCCCTGTGCATGTATAACCCATCCTATATCCCCCCGCCCTGAATTCCGGGGGTGATATATCAATCACGCTTGATGTCTGCTTTCAACAATCCAGATTCATAACCATCACCACAAACAACCACTAACACTATGGAATCCAACTCGAACTCTCAGAACATGCCGACATCAACTAACCCATCACAATCACTCCCACCACCTCCGCCACCTAGCATCAATAGCACTCCTGGTTTGGATTCTGCTGGTTCAATCACCTCAAATGCCTGTGAGTACTGCTCGATTTCCAGCAAAGAAGGCAAACAAAACTGAATTAGTCATTTCATATAGCATCAAATATTTCTGATCCTCCATGTCGTCGTAAACGTTGAACTCGAGCTGAATTGGCCGCAGCCCTGGCAGATCCAAATGACCCTTACAAGGGGCCAAAAAAAGAGGCAAACGAGCCAACAACTCCAGTAGTGCTGTCAGCTCGCCCCCGGGTAACACATCCGGTCAATCAGGTGCTCTTTTGTCTCAAAATACTCAGCCTGCAACTCCAGCCCCGGCGGATTCTTCCCAACCCTTTGCCCAAAGGGACTATGAATTCGTCTGCACTTACCTTGAAGAAGAAGAAAATTTTAAGAACATCTTTGGAAGCGGCAGCCAAACTTTGGTTGGACCCGTTTGCATGACTTGAACTCAAGCGTATGAGAGATTTGCCGAGTATATGAATCTCATGGATTCGGATCTACATCTCTCCGGCAGCCAAATGCGCCAGCGTCTCGACACCTACAAAAATAAGTACCGAAAAGCGAAGGACTCTGAGCGGAATACAGGAGCTGGTATTGAGGAGGCGGAGGGATTTCACTCGCTCCATCAGAAATTAGACGAGTTGTGCCCGTGTTTTGATCGCATGGATGTTTTGTTCAAAGATAAGGCAAACATTACCCTGATGAGCTCCTTCGACTCAACCAGTGGTGTCCCAATCAGTTCAATTTTGCACAACCATGAAGAAGACGGGATAGGGAATCCAATCAACTTTTCTTTCTCCCAGGATGAACTTGAAGAGCCGGACTTGTCTCAGTCCTGTCCTCAACAATCACTTTCTGACAAATCACCCGGGACACTCCCAGACATAATGAATCTCGGAGATCTCGGAGACAATCTGCCGGATTCAATGACTCAGGGCAAGGAAGATCAGACTACTGATGATCAAGCCCTACCAAGTCCTTTGCAAAACACTTTGCCGAGCAACACACCAGCGACTTCAAATGCTAACCCAAATGCTGACCCACACCCGCCGGGCTCTTTGCCGCGAAATGTAATTCCCAATATGCATCGACTTCAATCTCGCCGTTCTCAATCATCCAGTCAGTCTGGCTTATCCAGCACCGGAAACAAGTCGACAGGTCTCACTGCCGCATTTGAAATGTCCAGCAAGCAAAAACTGGACATTATGCAAAATCAGCTGGATCTTGATTCAAAGCAATTTGATTTATCGGTCGAAGAAGCGCGTGAGGCACGAGTCAGTCGTGAGTTTGAGCGTGTGGAGCAGGAGAAAGATCAAGAGTTTCATCGAGATGAAGCACAGAACGCTCGAGCTGAACGAGACTTTGAGCGGGTGGAGCGGCAGAATTAACATGAAATCCAACGACAGGAAGCGCTTGCGGCACAAGCTGATCGAGAGATGGAACGTACCGAGCGACAGAAGGACCGCAAGTTTGATCGAGCTGAAAGGGAAGCTCGACTGCGTGTGGCTGAAGAGAAAATGTCTATTGAAGCACGCGAGCAAGAGGCCATTGAACAAAGGCGTAAAGAACAAATGGATGTGGTCGCCTCATGGATCCAGCAGGGTTGATCTCCTCAGGAGATCCAGATCTTGGCTCGCTTGGGTATGTAATTCAACAGCTCTTTCCCAGACATGTGTTGCTGATACACGCTGCTATCAGATGAGCTCCAGGGAATTCCGCGACCGATCTTCATTGTGCCCTCATGGCATGTTCATTCGGTCTAAATTCTTGTAAACGCACACACGACAAATGCTTCCCACGACCGATCTTCATTGTGCCCTCATGGCATGTTCATTCGGTCTAAAATGTTGTAAACGCACACACGACAATGCTTCCCAGTCTCTGTCTAATTCTTTTTTTATTGCTCACTCTCATGAAATGCAACATAAATATCACTCAAATCATATATTTATTGCGTGTGCTGGAGTTATGAAGTTATAGAATGACACATGCAATCGGAAACCAATTAGATGGCTTTTTGATTTTAAAAAAAATATTATATAACGCGATGTTTAGCTCATTTGAAATGAGCTAAACATCGCGCCTTAACCGCTGCCCGAATGTTCTCATAACCTTGTCGTCCAACAGGATTGTCGTCAGGGGGGGTGGAGTTGGATGCGTTGTCGTTATACATTTCATCCCATGCATCCGACAGATTCGAAAGCATGTTATGCAGGATCATACATGAGTATACCCATTTGATGTAGGGCAACATGTGATCCCGCTTGAATAGATGTAATCGCATCTCCTTCAACGACGCAAACCGAGATTTGAGGATGCCGATAGTGTGTTCATTGTGAACCCGGGACTTCGCAAGTCTGAAATTGAATTCAGCATTTGAGGACAGGTATGCCGCCGGAGCTTTGTAAGCAGGAATTACGGTGGCACTTAGTTGGTAGGCTGAATCGGCCAGAATGTATTGCCCTGGTACGGTCATAAAACTTCAGCCATCATGCATGAAACCTAAATACGTGTTACAAACAACATACCAGGGTCAAAAAAATTTTCGGCTTCATTGCAAAGCCGCATTTT
This sequence comes from Puccinia novopanici, assembly GCA_004348175.1. Taxonomy (NCBI): domain Eukaryota; kingdom Fungi; phylum Basidiomycota; class Pucciniomycetes; order Pucciniales; family Pucciniaceae; genus Puccinia; species Puccinia novopanici. The sequence goes on along the minus strand of SMGU01002666.1, from coordinate 6,500 downwards.
TTTGAATACAAAGCTGTCGGCACAAGAGCCAGGCCAGCCTGTAATGAACGCTGTGATATTCTTGTCACAATCGCAGATTACTTGAGCGTTGAGCGAGTACCGTTTCTTCCGGTCGAAAAAAACCTCGCCATCATAACCGGGTTGTTGAAATATGGGGAAGGTTGTTCCATCTACAAAACCTACACACCCATCAAACCCCTCTTGCTTCATCACGAGAGATATTTCCTTCCTCCGTCCAGCATCAGGCCATTTCATGTACGTCGGGCCTAGGGAGATTAGGGCTTCGATGACTCGGCGGGTGACATTCACAACAGTACCACGGCCTACATTCAAGTTGCGGGAGAATCGGCCAATTGAAGCTCCATTTCCACTCGAGCCAAGACGTTCAAGGGTTAAGGCGAGTTGGTGCGGGATTGGGAGCTGAGGTCGGTTCCCTTTCGGAATAAAAACCTCGTGGTCACGTATCTCGTTCAATACAAAGAAGAAACCTTCTTTAGAAGTGCGCAGGACCTGTTTGAATGTGTATTCGGGCATATCGAAGACTTTGGCCATGTCGTATTCGTCTCGTACGGTGAGCTTCGATCGGCGGTTCAGATAACGGCATTGGATGAGCGCCTCGAGGATGTCGGAGATGTCAGCCAAGTCTGACAAGAAGAGATCATTCCAAAATTCTCGTGGGCCGGTTGGTTTGCGATGGAAGATCTGAGCTTCAAGGTCATCCTCGAAGGAAATCATATAGAGAAAAAAGAAAAAACGTAAAACCTGTTGGCGGTCGGATAGTCCATGCATTCTTGCTGGATGGAAGGGGATGAGTTGAGCGTTGGGGGGGACCGGGGGGATAAAGAGTTCGGCCTAAGTGAACCGGGCTGCTGATGGGTTGCTGATGGGATGGTTATAGTTTGCTGACGTATAACATCAGCAGGGTTAAATTGAGCCTAAGTGAACTGGGCTAATGAATGGTCCTTAAACAATTTAATTCTTACCAGAACCCTCTATTGGAAGACTTCCCATTCCAGATTGCTTACTTTAGATAGGCTAATTCTAAATTCTAAGCTTTGTTTGATGATGGGAACTCATCTGCCATCTTTTTTTATTCCCAAACAAAGTTTGGAATTTAGAATGAGCCATCTAAATCAAGCTTTCTGGGTGAAGGGAACTTTTCCATTAGGCCAGTTCATGTAGCTGCTTGCTTGCAGTGAAAAAAAAATTGCAACAAGCAATATTTTAAAGAAGTTGAAATAAGGTTTGGCTGTGAGATTGCTACGTTTTAGCAATTCATTTTATGCAATTCAACCACTAGAGGAGGCATGTGTATCACAGCTTTTATCTAGCCCTCTCCTCTCAAAGAGCTGCACTGCAGTGTCAATTTTCTGATGTGCAGTCCTCAGCTTAACCTTATGTAACAAAACCAGCTTGTGTCCTGTTGTTGCAGGCTTACAAGTCCTCTGGTGCTGTATTGTTATCTGCTTCTTGCAGCAATAAGATCAAGTTACACTGCACTACAGGCAGTTTTCTTGAAACAAGTGCTGTAGTGTGTCATAGCAAGCCTGGTTTTTGGGATCTTTTAGCTAGCTTTGTGGTGTTCCATTTCTGTTCCAATTAGGGTATTCAAAATTGAAACATAAAATCATAAAATAAAATAACATACATAACAGCATAGTTTGAGTTTTAGGCAGGGGATTGTCATTAATAAAGTTTTATGCATTTTGACAAGTCCCTGCAAAATCAATTCATGTGAAATATGATTATGATTTTATGTCCCAATTTTGAATACCCTAAATGTTAAAATTACTCTTCAAAGTATTACAACAAAATAAACATGGGTAAAGGCATTTATCTAGGGGGGTTGCAGGTTAAGCACCCCCCCATTTTTTAGTTGAGTGACCCCCAAATGTTGCTCAACCAGCCTTGTGGTTGCACAGATTTCTCCAACTGAGCAAGTAGATATCATAATCCCCAACCCCAATTTTGGGGGTTGCTGAACCAAATTTTTCAGAAAAAAAAAGAGGGTTGCCACTAATTTGGGGGTTGTCGAACTTTTTTTTTTTTTGAAAAAAGGGGTCACAACCCTCATTTGGAGTAAAAAAAAAAAGTAATGATGGCCCAATTTCTCACAAACATATATATAGGGGTTGCTACCCTCATCCTTTTCACTAATTTCAAAGCTAGAGAATCTGTCCTCAATGGCAGAAAAGCCTAAACATAATGAGTCAAAAATGACATGCAAGTTTAGATTTAGGGTATTCAAAATTGGGACATAAAATCATAATCACTTTTCACATAATTTTTTTCGTAGGGACCTGTCAAAATGCATAAAACTTTATCAACAATCCCCTGCTAAAAAATCAAACTATGCTGTTAAGCATGTTATTTTATGATTTTATGTTTCAATTTTGAATACCCTAATTCCACAGAAAAATATAAATACAAGAACTGAAAAATGAAAATAAGATAGGGTTAAAAAACAATGTACTAATCTTTCAAGGGAGCTTTTCTCCCTCCATTTGAAAAAATAAAACAGATGGGGAGGATACTGGAACATAAATGAAGAGAATTGCAGGATTTTTTTCAGCATTGGATTATGTAATAAAAGGTATGATGGGAGAAAATAAATACTACTTGTAATGCCCAAATCCAGATACCACTCCAGACATTTGGCTGTGAGGCTGCCAAAACCATGCACATCATTCCATCTCAGTCACATTTAACCACTTGGGAATATATTGCCAGCTTGAGATGCACAACTTTTTTGTGTAGAAAACAACTGTCCCAGAGCTGCGGCGAGTCAGTTTAACTCTAATCCATGTCTCACTCAAGTCAACACGGAACTCGGTGTCAATTTTTCGCCATTGTGGTGTCGTCTTCGTGGCGAAACTCCAAACTTATCTAATTCCCCTCCCCTCCGGGCGCGAATCCTCCGAAATTCATTTCCATACTTGCTTGATTTTTCTTCTAATCTGATTTTCATGATTTTTTTTTTCTAATTTTCCGATTTTTTCTTGCTGTGTTTTATCTTCCTTCATCTCCAGTAGCTTTATAAGAGAGGGCGCTTCGCCCGGAGGAGACTTGTCAAGTTCGGGAAATTCATTTCGAGCTGCTAGCTGGTTCTTTGGTCTAGAACTCGCGGACGAACTCCCTTGGCCTAGGCTCTAGATTCTGAGAGTTAACCGCTGCCGTTCTTTTCGAATCATGAAGCTCCTGAGAAATTGCCCTTCTTGAATTGTCCAATGCACGAAGCTAGCAGCAGGAATCAGAAACTGAGATCGGCATGTAATGAAACGAATAGAGAGCGAAACGTAAGGGAATCTCGCTGAAGACGCTATGCTCAAATTGAATGGACTTCCTCCTTTGTGGGAAGGATAGAAATATGAACAACTGGTCTCCATTTGAGCTGTGAACAATATTCACAATCAACAAAACAACGATGGCATATTCAGTTAAAGATGGAATGTCAGATATAAGGAAATACTCGACGCGTTCTCAGGGGCTAATGCGAGGGAATCTGTCGAGACGAGGTTGCAAGCAAGACGAACAGAAGCACGACGAATCTATGATACGCGGCTATACTAATTCATCACACATCCGGAACAGAGAATAGAACATCAAAGTTAGCTTGGATGTTATCTGCTGCATTCAACTCTTGTTTCCGTTGAGATAAAAAGTTACCAGTAGAGGGTAATGCCAAACTCCACTTCAGTGGTTAGTCTGGTGGCAACCATAGCAGTCTAGGGCAGATAGCACAATTTTGGGCGCGTTAACAACGAACTTCTGCGAACCGAGCAATCGTCGTTGTTATTAGCTCCATCAAAAAAACTACATACTGGTAGAGCCTGACGTCCCGCCCTTGCAAGAGAAGGACCCGCGGGTGGTGACGCAAGCTGTGGCCGAGCATTGAATTGAGTTTGCACAAGAATTACCATCTACAGTTAGAGCGCTGGCCTCCTTCGCAGTGATGCTTGATGTCACTCACCCTTAGCCGCAGCCGTATCCCGACCAAAGCTGACATTACAAGTCTGGGTAGTCAACGGTGCCGTTGGAGCATTGTATGGCTTGCATCCTTCGGCCACTACCGTGTCGAGATTCCCCAGAAAAAACAAGAATAACAAATTGTTATCTGAAATGCTCCTGCTGCCCGATCATACTTTGAATTCAGTCGACTCACCAACAAAAGAGTCACGACAGCCTCCGGAACATACACGACCTGGATATTCGTTGCAAGCTGGAAGCCCAATGCGTTACAGAAAAGTCATCAACAAATAACGCATTTAATCTTGCTAATATCTCCTGGAAGATTCTGAAGCTGGCCTACTGGCTTGTGTAGTGTTGGCGCCAGTGTAATAGTAGCACGACATCGGCGCATCCGCTTTTGCGACTGCAGGGCCAAGCCAGGCAAGAGCGGAGATGATGAGGCAGATTGCAGAGTTCATTGTTACTGGAGGTTTATTGGAAAAGTGAAGGATATTTCTTGGCTTCGGATGAAAAGAGATGAAAAGGTGGTGTTTGTGAATGATAAATCAGAAGACAAGGGTTCATTGCTTAAAAGATTTCAAGTCGCCAGGTGCACTGCAGACCAGTGCGCAATAACCTCGACGCTTGTCCGCAAAATCCACTCGCTGGGTCAAAGTTCTCATGGTCCTGACTCCTGGTGGGATAGTAACGTCTCAAAGCATTGGTCTGATGATCTCTTAACTACATGCATCGTAACTCCTGAAGGCCCAAGAGTATGCCGTTTGTCCAGTGTGCGAGTTAAATAGAAGGCCAGAGGAGCTGATATGACTTAATGAAAGAGAATTGCGGAAGAGGGAGCTCAGACTCTGTATCGTTCATGTTGACTCGCGGAGTGTAGCGAGACAGTTGATGATGATGAGGATGGGGGATTCGATAGTGATAAGAGTCTTGATGCAGGCGGATTCTGGCTTGAGCGTTGTTCCTCTTGACCATTCAGCGTGAGCATTTCTTTTTCTCTCGTTGACCACTTCTTCCTACACCTATCCCATGAAGCAGGAGGGATGGCTAACCAGTTCATTCTCTTCGGACTGATACCAGGATTCGTGGCGCGATTGGGCTTGATCGTATACTCGGTCTATCATGACAGTCGTTCCTCGTTGAAGTATACGGACATCGATTATCAGGTCTTCTCCGACGCTGCCGAAGCGATCCTGACCTCCGCATCCAACAAGAATGGAACATCGTCCTCCTGGCTGGGATCGCCGTACGATCGGGCAACCTATCGCTACACTCCTCTTGTCGCACTCATCCTCACGCCCAACCACTTGCTCCATGCATGCTGGGGGAAAGCGCTCTTCGGGCTGGCCGACCTGCTCATCGGTGTCCTGCTCTACCGTCTCCCGCCTCGTCCGCAGTCTTCCTCTCATGCAAAACTCGTCACACTGGTGTGGTTATTGAACCCTTTCGTCATGAACATCTCCACCAGAGGATCCAGCGAATCCTTATTGGGACTCGTCGTCATTGGCTTCTTGTACTCCGCCCAACGCGCCTCTTGGGACTCCGCTGCCTGCCTCCTCGGTCTCGCCGTCCATCTCAAGATCTATCCGTTCATCTATGCTACTGCCATCTGGGCTCGACTTAGCCATCCAACACAAGGCTGGCTTTCTATCAACCGCTTTCAATTCCGCTTTGGAGCGATCAGCTTGACCACATTCTCACTCCTCAACTTCTTGATGTACATCATGTAAGTAAAATAGAATCCAATATCATGTCCAAATTGCCAGTTGATTTTTTTTTTTTTTTGGTCATGTTATCGTGATCAACAGATGGGGCCACGAGTTCATCGAGTCGAGCTACCTGTATCATCTGAGTCGACAAGACCATCGGCACAACTTCTCGCCCTACTTCTACCCGATATATTTAAGCTTCACCTCGACCCTCAAGGAGCGCTCCACCCTGCTGGCACTCCTGCAACATCCGCTTGTCAGCTTCGTACCCCAGATGAGCCTCAGTCTGACCCTCGGCTTCTACTATGGCAAGCAGCACCTGCCCTTTGCTTGCTTTATCCAGACCTACGTCTTTGTCGTCTTCAATAAAGTCGTCACTTCTCAGGTCAGCCCCCCCTCTTCACTTCACTCACACACGCCCTCAAACTCTCGCGTTCCTCTTCCTAACCTCCTCGTTCACAATCTCAGTATTTCATGTGGTACCTGTGGTTCATTCCACTCTTGGCAAAAGAAATCAAATTCACGAGCTTAGAATGGATCAGCGTGGCAACCATCTGGGTTTCAACTCAAGTAAAGTCTTCAAATCTTTTTGAAAGAACTATAAGAAGCTAATGCTTGATGTTTATTTATTTTCTGATTTTTGGGTTCTGAATGTTTGTCAATTCAGGCGATCTGGTTATCACAAGCTTACAAATTAGAGTTCTTAGGCGAGCCACGATTCCGGCAGGTATGGATGAGCAGCATTGGGTTCATGCTAGGGCATGGCTGGATCATCGGGATGTTGATCCTGGCCTTTTCTAGATCTTGCTCACTACCCAACTCCCC